>JAJJMB010011750.1:2349871-2386551 GCA_023531105.1 Papaver atlanticum | reverse complement strand
CTTTATAAACGACAGACTATCACTGTAGTCTGTTCTTCTTCTTCACTTCTCTGCTGAAGATGAACACGACTCTGCAACTTGATTCTTTTTGCTCTCTTTTACCCCCTAACTCTCAATAACTCCATTATGTGACTCCATAAACACTTAAATACCCAATTGGACCGAGAATAAGCCCCCATAACTCCATATAATCTCGACATAACTCGATATATTCTTCTCTGCCATTTTAAGGAAATATTTCCTTATTCTTCTCTTTTTCACGTACCAATTGAAGCGTACACACTCCATACACGCCAGAAACTCGCCTATAATTGAGTTAAGCTCGTGAAAGGGGAATATCTACACACTCCAAACACGTAATCTTCACAAACTCGTTCAACTGAATCTTGAGAATATCTCGTGCTCTATTTACTCCAAAAGATACGTTCAACAGTGTGTATTAACTGATTGGAACGAAAAATTCGCACCTAATCTTCCCGGGAATCAAACCAGATATCTTCGTGTTCGGGTATTCTCTTGTTCCCTGTTTTCTTCGAATGGATTATCCAGCCAATTTTAGCTGAGTCCAAAGCCCATATCATCCATGTCCAGCTGAATTAAGCCTACACAGCAAAAATCATCCATCGAGTTTCATGAAATCACGTCCAATTCTTGAATCTAAAATCTGCCAGTTCACTGCTCCATTTTCCCGCCAAAAACCATTTCAAACAAGGAAGAAGAGGATAGCCCTTATCCAGCAGCTAGGTGTCGATAGTAATTGGGTTACCCCTTATCGATTGAGGTGCCCCTTATCCAAAACTGAGAGTCCAAATAGAAAATGTCCTCCAAAGGTGCTCCGAGTAATTTTTCGAGCCGAATTTTCCAAAAATATTTATTTCCCAAAAATACCTACAAATATATAAAACACCATAATAAGTATAAAATCGAGTACCAACAATACAGAAAATTGAGGACAACTCAGACACAAAAATGTGTCTATCAGCTGGCGTGTTCACCGGCGACCCAACTCCATCCCTGGTCGATCGACTTGCTCTTGGTAAGCCAATAGCACATCAAATTGCTTGACTGAATTAGGGTGAACGCATTGTTTTGGAAGCCCTAATTTTCGTTGCGGCAGCGTGCTACTGTCGCAAAATAATCACGTCCATCCATCTTCGCCAGCCAAATTGAATGGCTTAGATCCAATTTCAGGCGACCCAATAAATTTCAGCATGATCACCGGCAGCTCGCCTTTGCACCTGAATAATTGGCCTGCTCAAACCAATGTCCAGTGCCTTGAATCGATTAGCTTAAGTAGGGTTGGCCACACGGCTTTTTAAACTCTAAATTCAATCAACGGCAATACATAACTGCCGCAAATTATCTCTTCCATCCAACTTCGCTAGCCTATTCGGATGGTCTAGATTTATTTTCAGGAGGCCAACATGGTAATGCTGTAATCACCGGCCATCCCTACTCCACAGGGAGCGATCGTACAAGTTGTGGCTTTCTCATAGGGTTCCCAAACGATCGCCCAAAGATGGCTGGTCATGCTCTTTTTAAGACATTCAACTCGCGACTAATTTAGACGAGCTCTAAAACAACGATGCTTCCTGCACATCGATTATTTTTCAGCAGTTTGTTTAAAAGTGATGCTTCATTTGCATCAATTATAAATGATGCTTTATGAATATTGATTCCACAAAAGCACTATATGCTACTTCAAACGGCGAGTCTCATGACTTGACTCATTTAGCATCCTGCTGTATATATTTTCCTACAAAATACTCGAGATATAACACGTGTCACAAACTGGGGGATGTTCACTCGGGTATTGGTCTGGTGGTTTACGGCATGCGGCGTGCAACACGCTCATTACGAGAAAGTGTCATGAAAGGACGGACAGTTAACAGAGAGAGTAGTGGGTGAAAGGGTGACTAGTCTTCCCTCATAGAAACGTGATGATCACCACCTTTCGCACAACCCCACTTCTCCACTACTTAACTTCCCCCACTTCCTATGAGATCAGGGTACGCTCGATGACTTCTATAAATAGGTTTTCAATCTATTTCAACAGGACAAGTGTTATCAACACAGGTATCCATAAAACACTAAGAACTGATAGCTTACATTCTGCAAGCCAGTTCCACATTCTAATACAAGTCATAAAACATCCACTCCTACATAATTAAACATTCTGATCTCAAACACCTTCTTCGCTTCCTTCCCTAAGATCAACCCTTCTCCTTCACTTTGTGACCGAATTGAATCTGGAATGGGCATTTCTTGGTTTAGGCCAGAGTCTTACAAATTGATCTCTCGAATCTAAAAGTACTCCTGTGCAGTATATTTGTTTATGGTTTGAATTCGTTTCTCATCAACACACCCAAATTTACCAAAAACGGCAGAATCGGTTTTTACCCCAAAACAATCGGTTATACTATGCTTCCCAAACTAGGTTGTGAATGGTTACACCTTGCTTCCAAGAGGTAGCTTGTTATCGTTTACACCTTACTTCCCGAGTTAGCTTGTGATCGGTTACACCTTGGCTCCCAAAGTAACTTGTGACCGATTACAACTAACTTCCCAAATTAGCTTGTGACCGGATACGCCGTGCTTCCAAAGGTAGCTTGTGACCGATTACAACTAACTTTCCAATGTAGATTATGACCAGTTACACCATGCTTCACAAAGTATCTTGTGGTCGATTATTGTTGGAGCATTGCTCGGTCGAACTCACAAGTGTTGCTATCTCAAGCTTGTTGTAAAATTTATTTGTCAAAACTATATATTGATTTCTAGTCTACAATTAGTTAAGTCTCGGACTAGGATAGAAATGTAGTTGAGAAACATTGGATCACGAAAGTCATCATTGCATTCTACCATTTGAAGGCGAAGATCAACCGAAGCATTTGGAGAACTTCATCAACAAAAGTTAAGTGAAGACTGAACCACCTATTTCTCAAGTTATATTCACTTTTCTATCATTGAGATGATGTCACGTAACTAATTGGGACGACCAAGCGAAGCGAGGGAGGACCTTATATGACCACTTTTTTGTAAAATCTAAGTGATCAATTGACACAAAAAGATTGGAAATGGTCCGGTCTAAAAAACCAAAAATGACCCTCTAATTCATATTTTTCTTTTTTTCCTTTAGACATTTTCGTAAATAAACCAAAGAGGAAGGGCAATATGTATTAGATATGTTCGTAAATAAACCAAAAAGGAAGGGCAATAGGTATTAGATATTTTCGTAAATAAACCAAAGAGGAAGGGAAAATAGATATAAGTGTCAAATTGTATTATAATTTCTTATGTATCCTATTTTTTAGGGGTATAATTGGCAACCAAACTTTAATATAACATATCTGAAAATCCGTGTCTTGGAATTTTAAAAAATTTATCTCGTTGGAAAGGTCAAAAAAAATATACGCAATGAGTACAAACAACAATATCAAATTTAGAGTTTTTACGAAAAACTCGGAGGTATATATCATTTTAGGTACAATTTTAGAAAATTAGAAAATTCTCGAAAATTAAATCCATATCTAGTATGCAAACTGTTAGAGCATTGCTCGGTCGAACTCTCAAGCGTTGCTATCTAAGGCTTGTTTGTCAAGTTTAGTTGCCAAAACTATAAGTGTTGATTTCTAGACTACTTATAGCTAAAACTCGGATTAGGATAGTAAGTGTAGTTGAGCTTTAGACTCCACGGCGTTCATCGAATGAAGGCGAAGAACTACTCAAGGGAAATTATGGAACTTCATCAACAAAAGGTATGTGGAGACTTGAACTTATCTATCACTCAAAAGTTTATCTACTTTATCTCCTATTTGAGACAAAAGTCGGATTGCTATATAGACTTCAATTAGAAACATTTGCTATTTCGAGCTGAGTTTATCTCGCTTATCTATTTCTCGAAATATGTGTTGGTAAGCTTTCGCTTTATCCAAGTTCATCTTTACTCGTGACGAAAGTCATATTATTTCAATAACTTAAAAATCGCTTTGATGCTAATAGTTTGTGAATAACAACTATTTTAATCCTCTAAGAAAGTTTCAATGATTGAAATGAGAGTTTAGAACTAAGAACCATGTTTGGATATAAACATAGTGTGTTCTCACATTTGTGTAAAAATCCAAAAACGGGAACCTAAAGTATGCCTACCCGTACACGTACTGGCAGTTGTTGGAAGTCCGGGTAAGTATGCGTACCCGTATGCATACTTGCGGAAGTTTCACGTCCGTGAATTTATGCTAGAGTTTGAAAGTAAAAAACAAACTCAATCCGGATACTTAAGTATGCGTACCCGTTTGCATACTTAAGCAGGTTACTTTCTAAAATCAGTTTGTTCATGAACTAAAACATTTATATAATAAGGAATGCAATCTTTGCAAACCGTGGCTATAATGTTAATGAATTGATTCGAGTGAATCAAAATCGATTTTGCTTCAATTGTGTCTTGTATACTTCTATGAGATCTAAGGAATTGAACAAATCTCTAACTAGTTCATTTGAGTCATTTAAACTAGTTATGGTAAAGATGAATATGGTTGATATGAAAGTGCTCACATGGCTAACCATTGGTTAACTACTGTTGAACCGACTAAGTGTACACGTTTAGGTATGGTTACTCAAGGTACATTTCATTTGTGTATAACAAGCTAAGTTCGATCTAACGGTTGAAAGATATTAGCTTGAATCTAATCAGGTTTTCATCTAACGGTGAATATTGAATGCTTTGTTACCAAGGTAACTTAGATTGCAAACCCTGATTTGAAATCTATATAAAGGAGAACTCTAGCAACTGGGAAACCTAATCCCCACACCTCTTGTGTGATACTATTTGTGTATGCTAGAGCCGATTATCCTTTAACCTTAGGTTTTTCACGAAACACTGTAGGTTAACGACTTAAAGTCTTCATTGGGATTGTGAAGCGAGACCCAACTATTTTCTCTGTAGTTGCGTGATCTGATCTTGCTGTTTTCTATCGTGATTAAGTACAATCATAAGATTGGATTGAGATTTATATCTCCGATAGGAAAGATTGAAAAGTAGTCACAAACACCTTCGTCTTATCGTTTGTGATTCCACAATATCTTATTTCGTTAATCGATTAAGATTATTGTGAGGTTATTGATAATACTAGGCTGTTCTTCGGGAATATAAGTCTGGGTTATCAAAAGACGGAACAAAAACTCGTAGGTATATCTGTGGGAGACAGATTTATCTATTCAATAGACTTTTCTGTGTGAGACAGATTTGTTTATCAAGTCTTCGAGTTTGGGTCGTAGCAACTCTTAGTTGTGGGTGGGATCATCTAAGGGAATCAAGTACGTAGTATCCTGCTGGGATCAGAGGCGTAAGGAGCACGATTGTACCTTGAATCAATGTGAAATTGATTAGCTTAATACATTGTGGTTTCAACTACATTCCAGACCAAAGTTAAATTTGTAGTAGGCTAGTGTTTGTAACGGCTTAATACAGTATGGTGTTCAAATCTGGACTAGGTCCCGAGGTTTTTCTGCATTTGCGGTTTCCTCGTTAACAAAACTTGTGGTGTCTGTGTTATTTCCTTTCCACATTATATTTTGTTATATAATTTAAATATCACAGGTTGTGCGTTTGAATCGATCAATTAGTAAATCCAACATTTGGTTGTTGATTGAAATTGATTGATCCTTGAACATTGGTCTTTGGCACCGTTCAAGTTATTTCTCTTATATTCAATCATACTCGCAAATCCTTATTTGTTTGATTGTGGATTGAATTGAGAAATTGAGATATAACTCTTTGATATACTTTTCATAAGATTGAGTCTAACTTTCTAGTTGATTCTCTTGAAAGTATATTGGAGTTATTCCATACAGATTGCTAAGCAAAATATTGGTTGAGGTTGTTAGACCCCCGCTTTTTCAATTGGTATCAGAACAGGAAAAAACGTTTAAGACCTCATAAGTTTTTGTTTGTAGCGATCTGAATATGGACAAGCATTCAATCTCCATAAACGTACCACCAGTCTTCGATGGATGAAACTACTCATGGTGGAAAATTGTTGTGTGTGCTTTTCTTCAAGCTCGTGATTTTCAAACATGGGTACGTGTTTTTAATGGCTATGATCCTCCGATTAATACAGAAGGTGATGTATCTATACCTAAGGATATTGGTAGATATAGTCCAGAAGAAATCCTTGTTGCGAAGCGAAATTCTGACGGCTTAAATGTTATCATACATGCCATTACCCCAAATCTTCAGCATCGTGTGACTACTTGCACAAAGTCTAAAGAATCCTGGGATATCTTAGAAACTGTATTTGTAGGGAATACCTCTTCAAAGGAAGCTATGCTTCAAAACCTATATTCCGATTGGGAAATCCTTCACATGGCAGATGAAGAGTCATTTGATGAGTTGAAACACAAAGTGTCTGAAATTGTTAATGCATCTTTTGCATTGGGTAAAACTATTCCTGAAAAGGACATTGTGATGAAAATTCTAAGATCACTGCCATCTAGATACGATTCTAAGAAGCATGCCAATGTTGAATGAAATAATCTCGTAACTCTTTCCAGAAATACTATGGTTGGGAAGTTAAAGATCTTTGATCATGAGCATACATCCAAATCCGGAAAAAATGTTGCTTTCAAAGCACAAAAGAACACTAAATTACTGGACAAAAGTAAAAGTGTCTGCATCTCTGAAGATGATCTTTCTGAGGCCGATTCATCAGATAAAGATCTTGACAAGTCAGTCTCTTTGATCACAAGACAGTTTAGGGATCTTCTTTTGAAGAGAAGTAAATGGTTCTCCAGAGATAATCCTAGGTCATCAGTTAAACCAAATAATCATGTTCCCCCTAAAACAAGGATATTGATGAGACTGATAACGAGGATATTCCACAGCGCTTTAAGTGTAAAGGTTTTGGTCATTTTGCAAATGAGTGTCCAAATCGTAGAAAATACACTGGGAACAAAGGTCTTGCTGAAACTCTTGATGAAATTTCTGATCACTATGATTCTAATGAAGACAAAAAGTTAAGTGTTGCATTTCTTTGTGAAAATATTGATTTTGATAATTGTAGCAATACATACATCAATCTTGTTATTCTTTCAGAAGAAATCTCAACCAGTCGGGAAGAAAAAATGGATCTACCTGTTTCTACTGGAAACACTTTTTCTTATTTTTCAGGCTCCGTTATATGTCTAGCCGCGTACACATCTCGGGCGCCTGAATCATCTTCCAGGTTGACATGCTCTTATTGTTCTCTCCAAGGTCATGAACTTTCAAAGTGTTTCAAGTACAAACACCAAATGAGATATGTCAACAAACTTCAACGAAGAGCGAATCGATTAGCAAGCAAGCTCAAACTTGTTCGAAAATCATCAGAGGTATGTAAACGCATCTCTTCTTCAAATAAGTTAGTTTCCAAAGAAAATACTAAATCATTAGAGAGAAATTTATGGTCTAAACACTATGAGAAACAAGGCTCTATGAATTCCTTTCAAAAAGGATATGGTGGAAAGATTATTGTTCACCCCAACACAACTTAAATTGTGTTGGTTAGTGCATCTTGTCTCATGCGCCTGATCAAAAGAGACAAGATTTTGCACACGATCAGGCTTTAGGAAAAGAAAATTCTTTTTAGATTTTCTTTTTTCTTGTTTTTTGCTCTACTAAGCATTGTAAGTCTTGAATTCGTGCCTCTTTTCATATCTAATTGATATTGGAAAGGACTTCCCTGTTTAATCAATAAAAGGGGGTAAAAATAGAAAATTCTTCCTTTTTTAGGGTAAGAGTTGTACGCACGTGAATCCTTTAAGTGTATAAAGGTTCCGTAACCCTACATTCCTTTTTCCTTCTCTAAGAAACTCTTTTATCACAAGTTTGCTTGTAGAGCTTGTTCTGAGAAATTCCTCTCACAAACCCATACTGTTATGGAGACTCCAAGCAACATAACTTCTGATGGAAAATATGTTAATATTATTGTTAAGCCATCAATCATGAAGGAAAAATACAATCCTCCTGTTCACTCAAATTTGAAAAGAAAAGGGAGGAATGTGAGAAAACCAAGGGTTGTCCCTTCAAATCTTCAGAAATTTTCTGGTGTTCTTGAAGAATTGAAGGAATTAAGAAAGAAAGTGTAGCAAATAAATGCTTTTGTGTTTAAGACTCTTGAAATTCAGAAGGCCCTGGTTCGGCATCAGTCAATAAGTTTTGTTGATATCAACTCCTTTTTTCATGAACCTTATGTCCCAATGGCTGTTGACGACAAGGATTTCGGGGACTAGAAAGAATTTTTCAAATGTCTTAATGTCTAGGAAACTTCTTATGAGAATTTATTCTTGTGTTTTTAAGAAGGATAACTAGGGTTTGGAATATCCATTATTGTGAGTACACATAACTATTTCCAACGATTTTCATCTTGCAATGTTTTTTGATTTATTTATTTAAATTCTAAAGTTTATTTGGAAGATGATTTTACAGTATTAATCTTAATGGTTTTATATATTGCAA
Source organism: Papaver atlanticum (assembly GCA_023531105.1). Lineage (NCBI taxonomy): Eukaryota > Viridiplantae > Streptophyta > Magnoliopsida > Ranunculales > Papaveraceae > Papaver > Papaver atlanticum. The sequence continues at coordinate 2,378,057 of JAJJMB010011750.1, read as the reverse complement.
CTTGTTATGGGATATGTATGTTTGCGTCCGTGAATTTTGATCATCCCATACGCGGTCAAAAGTTAAGTCTTTCATATGTAAGTATGCAAGTATTGATAAAAGATTGAATGAACTTTTGACAAACAAAAGTTAAGCCTATTATGTCATTATTCAAATATTGATGGAAAATAGGATGAACTTTTTTTTACAAAGATTAAATTCTATTATATGTCATTGTGCAAATAGTGATGAAAAATAGAATGAATCTTTGTTTATTCCGCAGTATTGATCTTCCCTGATCCATATCTTTATGTGAATACTGTGCGGCTCCGTATGTTCTCTTATGTGAGATGAAGTATTGACTAAGGGGGAGTGATACATATCACCATAGTATTGAACTTTGATGTTGTGTAATAATACTATGACATTGTATAACAATGATTGAGAGCTATTGTTTTCTCATTGTTATAGCTACGGATCTTCAACAACGATGATGCGGAGTTGAACACATTGAGAATCATTGGAGTACTTGGAAGTGACGAAGATTTCGAGTAATGTTGAAGAACCAAGGAGATCAAGCATTTGGATGAGAAGCTACAAAGTTTATTTATTTTGTATTCCATATGTATTGATAGTTTTGTCACTAAAATTGAAAAAGGGGGAGATTGTTAGAGCATTGCTCGGTCGAACTCGCAAGCGTTGCTATCAAGCTTGTTTGTCAAGTTTCGTTGCCAAAACTATAAGTCTTTATTTCTAGTCTACTTATAGCTAAGTATCGAATTAGGATAGTAAGTGTAGTTGAGCTTTAGACTCCACGACGTTCATCGAATGAAGATGAAGAAATACTCAAGGGAACTTGTGGAACTTCATCAACAAAAGGTATGTGGAGACTTGAACTTGTATATCACTCAAAAGTCTATCTACTCTATCTCCTATTTGAGACAAAAATCGTATTGCTATATAGACTTCAATTATACACATTTGCTATTTCGAGCTGAGTTTATCTCGCTTATCTATTTCTCGAAATATGTGTTGGTAAGCTTTCGCTTTATCCAAGTTCATCTTTACTCGTGACGAAAGTCATATTATTTCAATAACTTGAAAATCTCTTTGATGCTAATAGTTTGTGAATAACAACTATTTTAACACCCTCTAAGAAAGTTTCAATGATTGAAGTGAGAGTTTAGAACTAGCAACCATGTTTGGATATAAGCATAGTGTTGATAGACGCATTTATGTGTCTATTTTCATCTCTATTGTGTATATTGTTAGTACCCAGTTTTGTACTTATTTTGGTATTTTATCTCTTTGTAGGTGTTTTTGGAGAAATAAGCTTTTGCGGCGAAATTGGCTTGAAAAGTTGATAAATGCAACCCAAGGAACGAGTGTTATGCGGACTCCAGCAACGGATAAGGGGAGACCATTGGATAAGGGGTAACCTTTCCCCTTCACGTTCAAATTCTGAATTTGGGAGGGAAACCAAAAACGTGAGGGTTGTTTTCTGGAAGTTTTGGTGGTAGTGATTTTGAGGAGTTTAAGGTCGATTAAACCTCTTATTTTCATAGGGTAGACTCCTTATGGGTCTAGGAACCTAACATGTGTGTTGAAATCGATTAAAATGGGCTCAATCGACGGGTTTTGATCTCAACAGCAAAATATGGAAAGTCACGTGTGTGACCGATTTTAGGAAATTTTAGAGAGATTAAAGGCAAGATTTTCTTCCCAAAGCTTAATATATATCTAAGGAAGAGTTTAGAATCAAAAGGAAAGCCCAGATATGCGTGGAAATTCTAAAACAAGATATTGCCGCAACTTTGCCGTGAAGAGAAAGAAATAGATTTCAGAAGATTTTGGAGAGATTTAATCGCTCTCTTTGATATAAATAGATTGGTTGGGTTATATAGAAGGGGTGTCGAGAGTTTGGGGGGGCTGAGAAGGGCCGAGGAGTGAGAAATCAAGACGAACAGAAAGCTACCTGCTGCTGTTTTCTACTGGTGCGGAGCTGAAGAACACGAAGAACATAAGACGCACAAGGAACAGTCGCGAAGAACACGAAGAACTTCGACCCACATCAAACCGTCGCATAAGCAGTCTTATATTCAACTACGAAACCCTTTTATCATTTACGTCTGTACTTGCTTAAGATATTCAGCGACTTCTATCTTCCTTGCAAAAGGCCTTCTGTAACTACAGTTCGTCCTTCTTAATAAAAACACTTTATTTGAGCAATGAAATCAACTTTTGAGCGTACTTCTATTATGAGGAGCTAAACCCCTTAGCCGAGGCGATGGAGGAAGCCATTGTTCCATGAAAAGTGGTATAGTTCTATTTTAATTATTTATTGCAATTATTTTACATGATTATTTGCATAGAACTTAAAAGAAAAATTTGTTTTTATTGAGTAGTTGTGAAGTGTTTTGATGGGACATGCTTGGTTTTAATACTTTTGATGTTTCATGCTTCGTGCTTACAATTATTACTTCAAAAATCTATTAAAGGAAAAATATTAGAATAACTTTAAAAGAAAAAATTGCATGAATATTGATTAGAATTTATCATTTAATTGGTCAATGGTGGAAAACAGAGTCTCGGTATTTTCTTATTATTGTTGAAACAACTTTATTTAATTTTCGAAAATCCTTCACAAGCCCGAGTTGAATGAACTCTACATATCCCTTTTTACAACAACTATAATTTTAAAATTACATCAAGTGTGTTCTCATATTTGTGTAAAAATCCAAAACCTGGAACCTAAAGTATGCCTACCCATACGCGTACTGGTGGTTGTTGGAAGTACGGGTAAGTATGCGTACCCGTATGCATAATGGCGGAAGTTCCACGTCCGTGAATTTCTGCTGGAGTTTGAAAGTAAAAAACAAACTCAATCCGGATACTTAAGTATGTGTACCCATTTGCATACTTAAGCAGGTTACTTTCTAAAATCGGTTTGTTCATGAACTAAAACATTTATATAATAAGGAATGCAATCTTTGCAAACTGTGGCTATAATGTTCATGAATTGATTCGAGTGAATCAAAATCGATTTTTCTTCGAATTTGTCTTGTATACTTCTATGAGATCTAAGCAATTCAACAACTCTCTAACTAGTTTATTTGAGTCATTTGAACTAGTTATGGTAAAGATTTATAAGGTTGATATGAAAGTGCTCACATGGCTAACCATTGGTTAACTATTGTTGAACCGACTAAGTGTACACGTTTAGGCACGGTTACTCAAACCTAAATGAAGGTACATTTCATTTGTGTATAACAAGCTAAGTTCAATCTAACGGTTGAAAGATATTAGCTTGAATCTAATAAGGTTTTCATCTAACGGTGAATATTGAATGCTTTGTTACCAAGGTAACTTAGATTGCAAACCCTGATTTGAAATCTATATAAAGGAGAACTCTAACAACTAGGAAACCTAATCCCCACACCTCCTGTATGATACTAGTTGTGTACGCTAGAGTCGATTCTCCTTATACCTTAGGTTTTCACGAAACCCTGTAGGTTAACGACTTAAAGACTGAATTGGGATTGTGAAGCCAGACCCAACTATTTTCTCTGTAGTTGCGTGATCTGATCTTGCTGTTTTCTATCGTGATTGAGTACAATCGTAAGATTGGCTTGAGATTTATATCTCCGATAGGCAAGATTGAAAAGGAGTCACAAACACCTTCTTCTCATCGTTTGTGATTCCACAATATCTTGTTTCGTTAATCGATTAAGATTATTGTAAGGTGATTGATAATACTAGGCTGTTCTTCGGGAATATAAGTCTGGGTTATCAATTGGTTCCTGTTCACATTGATTTATCAAAAGACGGAACAAAAAATCATAGGTATATCTATGGGAGACAGATTTATCTATTCAATAGACTTTTCTGTGTGAGACAGATTTTTTTATCAAGTCTTCGATTTTGGGTCGTAGCAACTCTTAGTGTTGGGTGAGATCAGCTAAGGGAAAACAAGTGTGTAGTATCTTGCTGGGATCATAGGCGTAAGGAGCACGACTGTACCTTGAATCAGTATGAAATTGATTAGAGTTCAACTACATTCAAGACCGAAGTTAGCTTTTTAGTAGGCTAGTGTCTGTAACGGCTTAATACAGTGTGGTGTTCAAATCTGGACTAGGTCTAGGGGTTTTTCTGCATTTGCGGTTTCCTCGTTAACAAAACTTATGGTGTCTGTGTTATTTCTTTTCCGCATTATATTTTTTTATATAATTGAAATATCACAGGTTGTGCGTTTGAATCGTTCAATTGGTAAATCCAACCTTTGGTTGATGATTGAAATTGATTGATCCTTGAACATTGGTGTTTGGCTCCGTTCAAGTTATTTCTCTTATATTCAATCAGGCTCGAAAATCCTTATTTGTTTGATTGTGGATTGAATTGAGAAATTGAGATATAACTCTTTGATATACTTTTCATAAGATTGAGTCTAACTGTCTAGTTGATTCTCTTGAAAGTATATTGGAGTTAGTCCATACAGATTGCTAAGCAAAATATTGGGTGAGGTTGTTAGACCCCCGCTTTTTCAATTGGTATCAGAGCAGGAAAACACATTTAAGACCTCATAAGTTTGTGTTTGTAGCGATAAACGTACCACCAGTCTTGTGTTTGGACAAGAATTCTATCTCCATAAACGTACCACCAGTCTTCGATGGCTGAAACTACTCATGGTGGAAAATTGCTGTGTGTGCTTTTCTTCAAGCTCGTGATTTTCAAACATGGGTACGTGTTGTTAATGGCTATGATCCTCCGGTTAATACAGAAGGCGATGTATCTATACCTAAGGATATTGGTAGATATAGTCCAGAAGAAATCCTTGTTGCGAAGCGAAATTCTGACGGCTTAAATGCTATCATACATGCAATTACCCCAAATCTTCAGCATCATGTGACTACTTGCACAAAGTCTAAAGAATCCTAGGATATCTTAGAAACTGTATTTGAAGGGAATACCTCTGCAACGGAAGCTAGGCTTCAAAACCTATGTTCCGATTGGGAAAACCTTCACATGGCAGATGAAGAGTCATTTGATGAGTTTAATCACAAAGTGTCTGAAATTGTTAATGCATCTTTTGCATTGGGTAAAACTATTCCTGAAAAGGACATTGTGATGAAAATTATCAGATCACTACCATCTAGATACGATTCTAAGAAGCATGCTGATAGACCCATTTATGTGTCTATTTTCATCTCTATTGTGTATATTGTTAGTACCCATTTTTGTACTTATTATGGTGTTTTATGTGTTTGTAGGTATTTTTGGGCAATAAACATTTTTGGAAAAATCGGCTCGAAAAGTTGTCTAAAGGCACCCAAGGGACATTTGTTATTCGGAATCCAGCAGCTGATAAGGGGCACCCCCTTCTCCTTCACGTTAAAAAACAAAAAAAAGGCGGGAAAATTATGTTTATCCCTGGAAGATTTTCAATCAAATTTTTGGAGTCATTTAAAAGAGACTAAAGGGATGGAATTGATTGGGATCATTCCTAGGACCCATATAAACGTGGTGTGGTCTTTTGTTTCGACCAGAATTGGCTAGAATTCAAGTGTAGAGCAAAACATGCGTGATATTCCCGTAAGATATTTTCAGAATTTTTGGTAATTTTGGGAAGTTTTCTTGTGGCTTATGCGTGTCTAACTTATTATGGGACGTGAAGGAATGCTCCTGGTGTGTGCAGCACGAGATTAGACACGTAATTAATCAAAAAAATGGAAATTATTCTTTTCCATGCATGGGAGTAAATGAGAATTATTTTGTGTAATTGACGCGTGATTTTTAGGATTTTGGTGTATAAATAGAGTGAAAAGGTTCTATAGAAGGGGTGAGGAGAGTTGGGAGCAGTTAGGAAGAACCAGAGAGTCGAGAAATCAAGTGGCAGAAAAACTCAATTTTCTGCTGCTGTGAAGAACACGAAGAACATAAGACGCACGCCGAACCGTCGTTTTCCAACAGTGACAACGACAATTGCTTGTGGGTCGTATTGCTACAGTGACAACAACACTTCATTTTTATCGTTCTCTGTAACAGCTCGGTTTGTTACAAATAAAACTGTTACCAACCCGGTTTTATTGTTTTTCTTCCATTTCATTATTGTGAACACCATTTTTGAGCAATAAAGATGAATTTTGAGCGTGTTTCCATGATAATGAGCTAATTCTCACGTAACCAAGGCACGGAGGAAGCTATTTATGCATGAATAATTGGTAACTATTCTATTTTTCTCTAATTTGTATTTTATAATTCACTCAATTACTACTTTGTAGAATTTTAATTGTTTGCATAATTTTTCCTAATTAGTTGTGATTCAATTAGATAGGTTATACTTTGGTTAGATAATCTATGCTTAAGGGATACAATTAATGTTTGAGAATATGCTTGATCATTTGTGAATTAAGAAAAAGAGATTTTAAAAATAATTAGAGTTTTGGAATTTTTACCATCATTCATTTATGTGTAATAGTGGAATCTAGTGTCTTGGTTATTTTCAATCTTGAAATCGAATTTGGAATTAAATTTTCTCTATTTTTAGTTTAAATAAGTCTAAAATCAATTGCTTTCACAAGTCTTACGAACCTATTACTACCACTATTTAAAACCACATCAATTTTTGGCGCCGCCGACGCGGATTTGTTTTTAGATTTAGATTTTTTAGATTTTTATTCTTTTGTTCTTTTTTACGTTTCTTGGGTATTTGTCTTTTTGTTGCAGGTTTTGAATCAAAGAGGAATTGGAGACGAAAGACCTGGGGGATTAAAAGCTAGGCAAAGCGAAAAGAACAGAGAAAAGACGAAGATATTTTTATTTATTTTTCTAATTAATTAGATTTTATTTTATTTTTAGAAACTGTAAATAGGACTTTATTTTTTTATTTTATTTTTATTTTTGGAACATTAAATATTGGACTTTAATTATTTTTAAACCCTACGGAAGGGTACATTTTTTTCTATATAAATATAAACTGTTTGCAGGGAAGGACGATGATTACGATATCGTCTCGGCCCCTTAGGTTCGTACATGACATAGGAGTCGTGGCCCGAGTCGACTACAACCGTTTCATCGCCCGTCTAGTATGGGAGGTAAGCTTCTAAACCCCCTGCGAATCCCCTGTCAGCGGGTTTACTGTCTTCCTTAAGGTGCATATATGTTGAGGTTTTGAATACGGACTTTAATTTCCTAGTAAAGGGCAAGGCCAGGCCATACAAGATAAGGGTAAGGATTTCATCACCGTTCTCTTCTTACCCGTCTTAGGAACACATAACCTACGCGAACCCAAGCTTAAAATACTGATTAGAACGAGACCGATAGGGTAACGAGGTTGTAGGAAAGTCATTCAAAGGGAAGTATTTGGTATCTTATTAGCTTAACTCAAAAGTTCAGGAAGATTACTGTGAGTCGACTAGAGCCGCCCTAACGGGAAACGTTGCCAAAGAGGTGGGGGTATCAAAGCTCCTCTGAGTTTCCCCTACTTCTCTTCGACTCACTTTATTCGGATCGATCTAGAGAGGTTTGCTAAAACGATACCTAGTTTCCTTTTGGAGGAATATAAGATGGTCTAGAAACAATCTAAGGGAGCCATCATGCTTGTTGTTTGCTAGATTTTATAGGTTTGATTTGGTCAAGTCAGCCTTGCTTGTGATTGTGTAGAATTCCCTTGCAATTAAGAATGTCGAACTGGTATGATAGAAGCCAATACAATGAGTATCGACCTGAATTTGATTATGGACATCATCATTTTTATGACCATGGTGGGAATAGTAGTTGGGAACGCCAATCTTTTAGAGGTTATGGTTCATCCCATGGTGAGCCCGAGTACTATCCACACACGAATTGGTCTTACGAGATTAAATCTAATAATTTGTCTTTACTAGAGTCGATACGTAAGTCAGCTGAGACAACACGTAAGTTTGCAGAAATGAATAACTTAGTTATGGACGAGAGTGCAACGAGTGAACTTCCTTTACCTTCTTTCCTAGATTATGTCAGGAAATCATGTGAGTCGGCCCAGAAGCTTTTGTTAGAGACCCATAAAAGAACTTCTCTAAAAGATCTAATTATTCAAAATAGTGTTTCCGATTCTACTCTTGATATCAATGGTGAATATTTGCCTTATTTAGAGGACGAGGTTAGAGTAAAAGACACTAATTATTTAGATAAGGTTCAATCATCTTCATACTATTATGATGATGAGGATAGTAATAATGAAGAATCTGAAATATGTAGGCATAATGATCAGGAAACTATTAATCCAATTGAGCTTTGTAATGATTATATTATTTCTAGTTCAAATCCAAATAATTTTTATGATTATTCACCTATTCAAAAGGACGAGGATTTGATTAGTGATACCACCATTTTTAGACGATGTAGTTTTTCCTTTTGATTACGAAGCCTATAGTGGTTTGGAGGAACGGGTTTATTATGAAAATGCTGTTTTAGAGTCTAGCGACTTAGAAACAATAGTCTTAGACGAAGAAGATAGGCCCGTAGAGATGAGTAAAGATGCACTACCTGATAATAACTTAGAAGAATCAATTGGCCATTTCCAAGAATTTGATGATCTAGAAATTAGGGTGATTGTGACTAGTCTATCTAGAGACATTGAAAACTCTAAGTTTGGGGGTGATTATCACTTTCCTAGTGCCTTACCTTTAACTCTCAGAAAGTCCCCTAACTTAGGACTTGATATCTGTGCCTCGACCATTTTGCAAGATTACCTTCATACTCGTTTTCCCGAACCTAATGATGTCCAAGAAGAAGTTCAGTCGTTAGAAACCCATCCTCTGGTTGATGTGGTTTGCCTAGGCTATGATACCAAAATTGACTTTGTTTTCCCACCAAATAGTTTTCTTCCAACTGTGGGAACGTTTATATTTCAAATGTGTCACTTATCAAGTTCTGAGACTAAGCCTAAGTACTTTAGGTTAATAGAATCGACACATTTACTTAAGAATGACCACTACTTTCATTGTGGTCAATTATGTAAGTCAAATCTGATTGACTTAGAGGATCCTTAGTTATTTAGGTTATTATTGTGTGCTTCTAAGTTCCTATTTGAGTTTTTCCAGACTTTAGGACCTAATGATTCATATCCTACCTATGAGGAAATACAACCAATGAAAATAATTTATCTAGACCCTTTCATAGAACCTGAACCTGAACCACAGTTAGCGATAGTTATCAGGAAACTAGGTAAGGTCATGCGATACTTGTTCACTTTCTTGGCTTATTATTGTTTCCTATGGTCAGCTCAATTTGGTTTTGAAGACCCACAGTTATTCCGACTACTGTTATATGATTCGAGGTGACTAATCCTTTCCAATGTCTGGCTGAAGACTTTAAACTTTGCACTTCTTGGGAGGTAACCCATTCTCATGCAACACGGTAATATCTTTCCTTAACTCTTTTGCTTCAAATGGTAACAGTTTCTCCTTGTTCATGCTTTTAATTTCATCTTTAGAACATTGAGGACAATGTTAGATTTAAGTTTGGAGGTATGGGAAAAACTTTTTAGTTGCAATAAATAAACTCCAGAGCCTAGAAATTTATGCCTATTAAGGATGGCACTAACCAATCTAAGTGGATGGAAGCATTTTGGTTTGAGGAGTTGAGGAACCAATCTGAGTAGATGGAAACATCTATAAGAGTCTATTCATAAAAGCACAGAGCTCAGGTGTTAGAAATAACATGATAGTTTCGCCATATCTCGTTGAGTCCTTTTCACTTCTGTTTTTATTTTATTTTATTTTTAAAATATGTTTCTCTAAGTGATTAGGTGGGGCTCACGATTCAAGTTGTTACCACTGCTAGGGTGTAATAGAGTGATTGAGATACAAAAAAAAAAGAAAAAAAAGACCAGACCAATCAGACCAATCGGAATAAATTTTAACACTTGGATAGCAATATGTGTGGGTTCTCCCTGTATCCGTCGCCTAAACAAGCGTGGAATGCAGGATCCACGGGAATTACCATGTAATCTGCTGACAAGAAAGCATGCGCTTGGATCCACAAGATCTAATCATGTTGTTAGTTCTAAATAAATAAATAATAAATGTGTGTTCAATAAATCGACCGCTGGTTCCCTTGTATATGCCAGACGAGTTGATCTAGAATTAGGATTATTGACCACTGGTCCCCTTGTATATGCCAGTTGTGTGGATATTAGTCAGACCGGTATCTCAGTCATTTAGGATAGGTTCATCTTGGCAGAGGCCTTCAGACAGATATGAGAAAACACCGTTCACCTAGTCAACATCAAAACCATCTATGTTTTTTTATATCCATCTCTTAATCTATCCATGTGATTTGTTGACTCCGGATATTGATGTCCATAGTGAAACTATCTGAGTAGAGCTCTGTCACTTATATATGAATTTTAGTATGCTTGAGTGCAAACTCGTGTACAGCAATTGGAATTTCGCATCAGGGTACTTCCTCCCATAATCAATAAGTATGCCAACCAAGGAGGTTCTTTAGTGCCATTCCAAGGTTCTGCGTAGATAGCTAGGGTCTGGAGTAAAGGTTTTGCGGGTACACCTCTGGTAAACCCTCCCGAGACTATAACTCGCCACTAGGGCCACCTAGGGGTTCAAAGGCTTGTTGCACACGCTAAGTGCAATCGCGATGCCTGCGACAGTGAGTTATGATTTTATTTTGTAGTTTTGATTTTCTCGGGACTAGCAAATAATAAGTTTGGGGGTATTTGATAGACGCATTTATGTGTCTATTTTCATCTCTATTGTGTATATTGTTAGTACCCATTTTTGTACTTATTATGGTGTTTTATGTGTTTGTAGGTATTTTTGGGCAATAAACATTTTTGGAAAAATCGTCTCGAAAAGTTGTCTAAAGGCACCCAAGGGACATTTGTTATTCGGAATCCAACAGCTGATAAGGGGCACCCCCTTCTCCTTCACGTTCAAAAACAAAAAAAATGCGGGAAAATTATGTTTATCCCTGGAAGATTTTCAATCAGATTTTTGGAGTCATTTCAGAGAGACTAAAGGGATGGAATTGATTGGGATCATTCCTAGGACCCATATAAACGTGGTGTGGTCTTTGGTTTCGACCAGAATTGTCTAGAATTCAAGTGTAGAGCAAAACATGCGTGATATTCCCGTAAGATATTTTCAGAATTTTTGGTAATTTTGGGAAGTTTTCTTGTGGCTTATGCGTGTCTAACTTATTATGGGACGTGAAGGAATGCTCCTGGTGTGTGCAGCACGAGATTAGACACGTAATTAATCAAAAAAATGGAAATTATTCTTTTCCATGCATGGGAGTAAATGAGAATTATTTTGTGTAATTGACACGTGATTTTTAGGATTTTGGTGTATAAATAGAGTGAAAAGGTTCCATTGAAGGGGTGTCGAGAGTTTGGAATCGATAGGAGAGCTCAGGAGGCGTGAATCAGGAGTTTTAAGAACTCTGTTGTTGCTGCTGCTGCTGCTCGTGAAGAACAGGGAAACAACGACGGTTTCTTTAACTGGTTGTAACAGTTTCTTCAACTGGTTTGCAACATTTATCTTCGTTGTAACAGTTTCTTCAACTGGTTTGCAATATTTATCTTCATCGTAACAGTTTCTTCATCCTCTTCTGCAACATTAATCTTCAGATTTTTAACGATTATCTTCATCATAACAGTTGAGAATTGAAACAGTCGGTCTGTAACGCACCTGTGCTGTTGCAGATTTCCTGTTTCATTATTTTCTCTTCTTGTAAACACTTTTTGAGCCATGAATACATATTTTGAGTGTGTTTTCGACATGATGAGTTAAACCCCAACACTGGGACGACGGAGGAGGCCGAACTTCATACATGGGTAAATTTGTTTTATTCTTTTTTATGACTTTTGCACTAAAATTAATTGAAATACGATTTGATTAAATTGGTTGTCATTTGATTAGATGGGTCATGCTTAGCTTAGGTGATTTGATGTCTCATGCTTAACATTTACAATCAATGTTTTGAGAATCTACCTTGGCAAAAATAGAGTCCATGTTTATATTTCTTGAGCTAAAATTGTTGAGAATAAATAAGTGAACCTTATATTATAAAGATTTGCTAAATCCTTAGTCCCAGTACCTCTCGCCCATTGTTAAATATCTCTGTATATATTTATTTAGTATTTTTAAAAACTTTAATCTCTAAAATCCGAGTGAACGACAACCTCATTTCTTACCACTATCTAAAATTTGATCACATGGCAATGTTGAATGAAATAATCTCGCAACTCTTTCCAGAAATACTCTAGTTGGGAAGTTAAAGATTTTTGATCATGAGCATACATCCAAATCCGGAAAGGATGTTTATTTCAAAGAACAAAAGAACACTAAATTACTGGACAAAAGTAAAAGTGTCTGCATCTCTGAAGATGATCTTTCTGAGGCCGATTCATCAGATGAAGATCTTTACAAGTCAGTCTCTTTGATCACAAGACAGTTTAGGGATCTTATTTTGAAGAGAAGTAAACGGTTCTCCAGAGATAATCCTAGGTTATCAGTTAAACCTCATAATCGTGTTCCTCTTAAAAACAAGGATATTGATGAGACTGATAACGAGGATATGCCACAGTGCTTTAAGTGTAAAGGTTTTGGTCATTTTGTAAATGAGTGTCCAAATCGTAGAAAATACACTGGGAACAAAGGTCCTTCTGTAACTCTTGATGAAATGTCTGATCACTATGATTCTAATGAAGATGAAAAGTCAAGTATTGCACTTCTTTGTGAAACGGGGCGAAAGTATTTTTTTTGTGAAACGGGATGAAAGTATCACTTTTTCTGAAACGACGCGAAAGTATCACTATTTTTGAAACAGGGAGAAAGTAGTTGCAGACAAACCCCATCTTCAGATTCTTCTTCGGTCGGTCCTCCCACAGTGGAAACGGTTGTACTAGTTAGACTATCATGCATATACAAGAATTTCGAGTCAAGTTTATCTTGATAATTAGTTCTCGAAATATAATGACTAAGCTTAATGAACATTTGTTCATACTTGATGAATTTCGGTTAAGGAAAATTTATTGTTCGCAATCATTCGAAAATAGCCTAAAACAGTGATATGTGTCATTGATGTTATTAGGGAATGTTTCAAATCGATTTAGAGAGAAATATAGAACTACTATAGATTCGGATACAAGACAGTGTTATTAGTCTTACAAACTGGGAAAACTGTTATAAGTCTAAACCCGTATTACATGTACTCGTACACGTAGCGGAGTAGTTATATGTCGACTTGCAGATTTTTGGTACACATATACTTATGCGCATCCTATAAAAATCTGTTTAACTCGTGAATCAGATCGGTACGCATATCCGTATAAAAATCCGAAAAGGAATTATGGTCACAGAACCATACAGGTACACGTATAAGAAAAGTTTTGTATTCCGGAACTCGGTTGTGTATCCATACCGGTACACGTACCAAAATAGTTCTGTGGACTTTGGAACCGGTCATAGTCTTAAGATATATATCCATACCGGTATGCATACTTAAAAGTTCTGTGGATTCCGGAACTTGGTTAATTTGGCTTAATAGTTTACAAATCGGTACACGTGCTGTGACTGACCTAACTCATGAACGGCTATAGTATTTGTACTTTGTATACCTACTAACCATGTCGATTATTTTCAAGTGCGATAAAATTATTTCTACGAGATAATTAACATTTGATTCTCTAAAAACACTAGACTTATTTTATCACATGATTGTGACTCAAGGTTAATGTCTTAAGTGTTCATGAAAATGAATATTATGCTTATTAGTTCATATCGCTAGTTTCGACTAACCACCTTGAACATAGTCTTTATATACGGTTTGGATATGGTTTCACCTAACTAGAGTGTATATCTTTTTTATGTAAATCAGATTCAAAGATTAAGGTCGATATTGATTGCTTGGTTCCAGAGCTACCTTAGCTTAAACCTAAGGCAACCTATACTTTGAATGCCAATAAAAGGGGAACTTCAAGCAGCTAGGATTTTTGAATCCCGACACTACTTTTTGGTGTGTCCTAGTTGTAATTAGAGTCGTCCTCTTTCTACCCTTTCAGGGTTTAGCGACTACAAAGACTTCATAACCGTGCTGGAGATAATCGATGTATAGATTCCTCCAGTCAACCTCCTCTGCTGCGCAAGCTTATGCAGGTTGTAGTGGAGCCTGGAAGTCAGCACAATTATCCTGGATAGATGCTTCCTGTACTGACATGCTTGGCCAGTATACTCCATGTCACTGGAGTTTTCTGTAAAGGTGCCCAGTACCAGTCTGTCCACAGGTTTCTTTATGTAGTTCTTGCAGTATGTTTTCCGCTTCCCTCTTTTGCACACATCTAGCGAGGGTTCCCCCTGTGGCTCGGTAGTATAGTGCTCCTTGTATGACTAAAAATTTCTTAAGGACCTTGGTGGGCATGATGCGATCGTCGTTGATTTTTTTCCAAATCTTTAATGTATACCATTCTCCAATCGTCTGCCTCGTCGAATGCCAAGTCTTCTTTCCAGGTTCTAGGCAGTTCTCTCTTTTTTACAGTCACCATACCTTCATCCTTGCTTTTTAGCTACATGTTTCTTGCTAGGGTAGCTAAAGCATCCGCGTGCCGATTACCGCTCCTGCCAGTATGTTCCATTATTGATCTCATCTGAGAAATTTGATTTCGTGCTTCCGCTCGATAGGGTGCTAGGTGCGCCTTTTTGACATGAAAATCCCCGTTTACTTGGTTTTTCACCAGTTTGGAGTCTCCCTCCACTTCCATGCTTATGAGGTTAAGTTCTTAGGCCATTCTTAGTCCTAGTATTAATGCTTCATAATCGGTGCCTTTTTTTTCTACATGTGAAGTCCAGTTTGAACGAATAAGTTAGTAGATCTCCTTATGAGGCCTCGAACACTACCCCTGCTCCACCCCCGGTTCCGTAGGACGACCCGTCAAAGAACATGGTCCAGGGTTTCTCCGTTTCATCGGCTGTCACCTCTCCAGGTATATTTTCGTGTGCTTCATCGTCTCCTTTTCCAGGGAACATCGTTAGTAAATCCTCTATCGCTTGACCTCGCACTCCTTTAGGTCGTTGATACTTGAGCTCAAATTCAAACAGCTGTAACAACCACAAGGCTGTTTTTACCGTCAGCACCGGCTTGGATGCTAGGTACGCTATTTTGTTGGCAGCGACTATGACAATCGCTTCATGGGCCAGCAGGTACGGACGTAGTTTCCGTGTACCGTAAATGAGAGTGAGGCATGCTTGCTCCACGCATGAGTATCTCAGCTCTACCTCCCTCAGGACTCGGCTAACGTAATAGATAGGTGACATGTTATCATTCCCCATATCCTACACCAGCACCGTTCCTATTTATAAGTTGGTGAATGTCGTGTACATGTACAAGGGGACTCCCCTTATTGGCGGTTGAAGCACCTGTGGGATTACTAGGCACTGCTTGAATTTCTGGAACGCGGAACATTGAGCTTCTCCCCATGCAAATATAACGCTTTTCCTTAGCATAGGAAGGAACGCGGATAACAGCTGAGCGAGTCGACCTATAGAACGCATTATGTAGGATATTCTCTCAATGAATGCTTGCACTTCCTTGATATTTGATGGTTGCGTTATGGTTGTAATGTCTTCGAATTTGTCCGGATCCACTTGAATCCCTTCATCAGTTACCACAAAACCCAAAAAATTGATGTTACTCCAAATGCACACTTGAAAGGGTTCATTTTGATCTTGAAGTTACGGCATCGCTGTAAAACCGTCCTCAGATACGACACATGGTCCTTTGGAATCCGATACTTCACTATTATGTCATCTACATACATTTCTACTGTCTGGTGCAACAAATCATGGAAGATCGATATCATAGCGCGCTAGTACGTGGCTCCCGAATTTTTTAAACCAAAGGGCCTTACAACGTAATACAACTTTCTGTATGGGGTCTGGAAGGTGGTTTTTGTCGCGTCCAAGGACGGCATCTTTATTTGATTATATCCGCTAAAGCAATCCATAAAGGATAACCTTTTATTACCCCATGTTGTGTCTACCGTCATATCGATGTTAGGGAGCGAGAAATCGTCTTTAGGACATGCTCGATTATGGTCTCGGTAGTATACGCAAAACCTAATCTTTCCATTTTTCTTCGCTATGGGGATGATGTTTGCGAGCCAAGTCGGATGTTGGATGGGCTTAATGAATTTAGCTTCCAACAAATGCTCCACGCCTTCCTTGATCATGAGGGCCGTTGTCCGAGGGAATTCGCGACTCATTTTTTTTACCGGTCAAAACTCAGGCGACGCAGAGGTTATGGGCAACAAGGCTGCTGTCGAGTCCTAGCATATCATCATATTTGAAGGCGAATACGTCTTTATACTCTCGGAGTAGTCCTATCAAAGCTTCTTTTTCTTCTCTGCTCAAATTTTTGCTGATCTTGATAAGGCATTTATCTGCTCGAGTTCCAATATTGACTTCCTACATTCCGTCCATAGTGAGGTCTTCTGGTGTCTGCTCTTCGGACGGGGTTTGCGTTTCTTTTGTTTGTTGGTTCCCCAAGTCGTCATCATAGAGCACGCCATAGGGTGACTTGGCTAGCTCTTTATCAATTCCTTATGAGGGAGACTCTGCTTCTTCATCAACTGATGACATGGCGCATTCATGCTTGTCAATGTGAGCTCCCTCGGATGATTGTTGTTGATACATGAAAAATAATGCCCCTTAACGGGTCTGGGATGCCCTAAAAGGGGTGATAAGCCTAGTATAAAGCATGGGGACTTGGGGACTAGGCCCAAGTCCAACGAGAAAATATCCATGAAGAAAGAAGGCCAAGGAAGGAATTAATAAGTAAGGAAGAGGTTATATTAAGGAATGGCATTAGGAGTAATTAAAGAGGTTTGGGACATGTGTCATGATGTCATAAAAGAAGGGACTTTGGGGAAATTATATATAAGGAAGGACAAGGTACAATGGAAAAGAAACTCTCTCTCTGACTATTTCTAGAAAGCTGGGGTCACTTGGTGTAGCTAGGGAGGGTAGAACAAAAACTAAAAACACCTCTTAACATTTGACGACCACACCCGGAGGCTCATGCCTAACCCACTATAACACACCTAGGAGCCGCTAGCTCACGCACGGTAGAAAACCAACCAAATGACCCACCACTTAACCAAGAAGGCGAGAGAGTAGGGATAGTATCGGACCCAATCACATAGGTGAGAAGACCGGACGCTCCACATGATAAGAACAAACAGCAGGGAGTCGAGAACACGCCACCTATACAACACTCTCTGAAGGAAATGCAGAAAAAGCTAGAGGACCACGTCCGCAGAGAGCAAGAGTTGAGAAAACTCCTAAGGGTGGCCAGCGCCGAGCAGAGTACCAGAGGAGCAACGGAAGATTCGGAAGAAAAGGAAGAAGAACCTGTAGCTATGACACAAGAGGCGATGGCCAAATATTTAGAGACGAACTACAGAGTAGTGAAGCAGGACAACTATGACTTCATTGCTAGCCCATACTCCTCCAAGGTCACAGAATACCAGTACCCGGAAGATTATACTTCGCCGAAATTCAAGATTTATAATGGTCAAGGGAACACGTGGGAACACCTTATCCGATTCCTATCTACTATGAATGATCACGCAACTAATGGGAAGCTGTGCTTGAAGGAGTTTCCGAAGTCGCTAACCGACACGACGTTCACTTGGTATGATAACCTAAAGTAAGGAAGCATTAGCTCGTGGTCGACCATGTCCACTCTCTTCCATAGAAAGTTTTATTCAGCAAAAAGAAAAGTCACCACTATAGATTTGAGCAAGTGCAATCAGCGCCTAGGTGAAGAAATAGGAAAGTACATCGCCAGATTTCGTCTCCTTACCTTAGACTGCCACGAGGATGTCAAGGAAGAAGCGTTAGTGGAAATCTGCGTACGCGGAATGACACCATCCTTCAAGTAATGCTTAGTCAACTTCCGATTCCCGACATTCGTTGAGCTAGAAGAAGCGGTAATAAGAATCACCGATTGTGTTGAAGAGCACAACTCAGACTAAGCCTAGCACAATACAGTCAATTTTGTGTCAACCATACCTAGGAATACCCGCGCGAACAATAACCGAAAAGGATGGAGCATACAAACGCTTCCCCCACCCTTACCTTGCAGTAAAGAGCAAATAGTGGGCTTGTTAGACTAATGGATAACAAACAAAGAAACCCAGTTTCCGCCAACAAAAATGGATCCCAGTACCATTGATAAGAACGACGCTAGGTACTGTCACTACCATCGCAGAATACAACACCCCATAACCGACTGTTACAACCTCCGAAGAATGTTCCAGAGGAAGCTAGAGATAGGAGAAATCGAGATGAGTAATCCTGAAGGAGGTAAGGCAGTTCAACATCAAGTCATGATGCTCTCACATAACCCAAGCGTAGATGTTTAGAGGCCTTGGGATGACAATGAGAAAGAAGCGTGTGGGTTCGAAATGGGGAACCCTGCATTCACAAACACAGATGGCGTGGCCAGTAAGTTCGCTCAGACAATATTATCTCAATAGTTTTTCGATTCTCTCGGCTTCAGCGAGGATCAAATCAAAGAGGCGTCGAAGGCTATAACAGCTATCGCAGCAGGAAAACCCTATGGCCCCCTCCCCAAGGAGGCAATCGTATTCACAGACGAAGACATCTTCTATCCAGGAGAACACCTTAGGCCCTTGTACTTAACGGTTCATATCAACAATCACGCACTGAAGAGAGCCTTTGTAGATGAGGGCGCGTCTTTTAATCTATTTTCCATGCACACGTTAGATATCCTGGGAGTACAACGGTCCTCAATCAGGATGCGAACTACGAAGTGAAGGGATTCGGAGGTCACACCCAGACAGCCATCGGGATTATCAATCTAATCATGAAAGTCGGCCCTATCCGAGCACTTACACCATCTACGTACTAGAAGACGACACCACATTCCATGTACTACTAGGAAGAGGATGGCTACTTAACCATAAGGTGGTGGCGTCGACATATCACCAGTATGTCAAGACCAATATAGGAGGTAAACAATATCGGATCCCTGCCACGAGCAACCCTTTCGACCTGGAGGAAGCATACATGGCGGACGCAGTCTTCTATGATGAACCTAAGGAGGCGGATGAAATGCCTGAAGTGCGACTTTCCCCACTCCCTAAACGGGGAGAGGAAGAAAAGCCAGAGCCGACTAAATCAGTGTTTAGCCCATCTAAGATGGTATTCCCCACCGAAAGTAAGAGGAAACAAGCGGAGCAACCCAGATTCCAGCGCTTATCTAAGCCGGATGGAGGGCACGTATACCGCTTGTAGCAATTAGCTGAGGGATTATCCGCGGATGTGCAAGATTATGCCAACGCGATGACGAACGAAGTGGAGACTCCCTCCGAAGATACCAAGCAAAGCCTAACGGAATTACCTTACAACATAATCAATGAAGAGGAGATGCGAGATCAATTCATAGACGCGACCCCTAGGGCTGTAGAAGAGCGAACGCCTGGAGATCTCACCATGGATGGGATAGAGGAAGTCAACATAGGGTCGGAGGAGGATAAACGCCCCATCATGATAAGTAAGAGCTTAGATGAAAAAGAGAGAGAAGCGTTGATCGCGCTACTCAGAGACTACAAGGATGTCCTCGCCTTCTATTATGACGAGATGCCAGGGCTAGACAGCGATCTTGTGGCTAACAACCTTGGAGTATCACCCGAGTTCAAACCTGTAAAACAAAGAAGCATAGAATTCCCTAGGGACACAGCTCTCGCGATAAAGGAAGAGGTAGAATAGTTGATGAAGGCCAAGTTTATCAATCTTATCCAGCACCCGACTTGGCTAGCTAACATCGTGCCTGTAGTGAAAAAGAACGAGAAGATCAGGTGTTGTGTGGATTCTAGAGACCTAAATTGGGCGTGCCCAAAGGACGACTTCCCACTGCCTATTATTGATAAGACGTTAGACGTGACGGTAGGTAAGAAACGATTCTCCTTCATGGATGGCTTCAACGGGTACAATCAAATAAGGATGGCTCCGTCGGACGCAAAGAAGACCGCCTTTCAAACTCCATACGGGAATTTGTACTATGTAGTGATGCCTTTCGGTCTGAAAAACGCTGGTGCCACATATCAACGCGCCATGACCTCCATATTTCACGACTTACTACACCATACGGTAGAAGTATACGTTGATGACATTGTTGTCAAAACGCAAGAGGCCGAAGATCACACCTCTCACTTGAGGACAGCCTTTGAGAAATACAGGAAATTCAAGCTCAAAATGAATCCCCTCAAATGTGCCTTCGGGGTAACCTCGGGAAAATTCCTAGGGTTTGTGGTGACTAAAGAAGGAATCCAAGTGGATCCAAGCAAAGTTGAGGCGATCACAACCATGACACCTCCAGCGAATACAAAGGAACTATAAGCTTTCATAGGACGGATATCATACATACGGCGCTTCATACCTAGTTTAGCGCAATTAATGACTGCGTTTCTTCCTTTACTAAAGAAAGACATAGCCTTCATATGGGGAGAAGTGCAGTGCGCCGCGTTGGAGAAACTGAAGCAATATCTTGTCAGACCTAAGGTCCCCAGGCCCCCAATAAGAGGAGTACCCCTGTATCTCTATACGACATTTACTAGCTCAGCGATAGGCGCGGTTCTCGCACAAGACATGGGGGGAAATGAACTGTCTCCTATCTATTATGTCAGCCAAGTTCTGCGAGAAGCAGAATTGAGGTATCCGCGTGTAGAACAAGCATATCTATCTTTCATATACGCGACGCAGAAGCTACGCCCTTATCTCCTGACACACAAGACCATTGTGGTAGCCGCGACGAACCCGATATCCTACCTAGCATCTAAACCTGTCCTAACGGGGAGAACTGCTCGGTGGTTGCTACAGTTGTCAGAATTCAAGCTTAAATATCAGCGACCAAATGGGGTGAGGGGGCATGCAATAGCTGACCAAATAGCCATGTTCCCGGTAGAAGGACACGACGAGGTACACGAATACATACCTGGAGAAGTAGCAGCCGCAGAGGCCGACGAACCTTGGACCATGTTCTTCGACGGGTCGTCGTATGGCACCGTTGGAGGAGCGGGAGTAGTGTTCGAAGCCCCACACGGAGACTTACTCTCATATTCGTTCAAATTAGATTTCCCATGCAGTAATAATGTTACTGAATATTAAACACTAATTCTAGGACTCAGGTTGGCGAAGGAACTCAATCTGGGAAGTATAGAAGTAAAAGGCGACTCAAAGCTAGTAACAAACCAAGTGAATGGCGACTTCCACGACAAAGAGCCACACTTAGCGCCTTATCGATCAAAATCTCAAAGTATTATGAACCAGACGGGGTCAACATTATACCATACGGGCAGAAGCGGAAACTGACATGCAGACGCTAGCAAGCAAGATGCAACTAAATGGTGAAGAATACCTATCCTTTGAAGAAGCATATGATTGGAGACAAGTATATATTGAAGATCTAACCCGAACGGACGAAGACCGAGTAATGCCAATCTAATCCTTGAAACAATTTGTGACGATCCAAGGAACCCTATACTATCGAGTTGCCGGAGGATCCCTCGTGAGGTATGTGAATAAATGGGAAGTAGAAAGAATACTCCAATAGTTGCACGTGGAGGTGTGCGGGAAAACTGGCGTTGTTCATCTCTATAGAAAACTTCATAGGATGGGAATATACTGGCCGAGCATGTCCGCGCAAGCAGCAGCTCTACAAGATGGTTGTGCCGACTACCAGGCTCTACCACAGCCCGCAGAAGTCTGTACAGTTGAGGGAACAAATTGGAGACAACCCTACATATACTTCATCCAACATGGAAAGCTACCCAACAAAAAACAGGCGGCCCTAAAAATCCAAAAGAAAGGAGCGCGTTTCTTCATGCATGAGGGTGTCCTTTATCGCAGAAGCTACAATAACGCCATACTGCGTTGCTTATCCTACCAAGAAGCGATGGAAGTGATGACTCGGTCTCATGACGCCGAGCACCAGGGAATGCGGAAATTGTTCCTACAACTTTACGAAGGCGGATTTTATTGGCCAACCATGGAAAGTGATATCGCGGAACACGTCAGAAAATGCCTAAGCTGTCAAATGCACAGGGCCTTGATTCGAGCGCCTCATACCCAGTTACACAGCATAGTAACACTGTGGCCATTCCATAGCTGAGGTATGGACCTTATAGGGACGATCAGCCCAATGTCTTCAAAGCTCCACAAATATATAATAATAGCCATAGAATATGCATCAAAATGGGTCGAGGCGATACCCCTCAAAGACTACGCTGGAGCAACTGTGGCTGCATTCATCAAAGAGCATATTATCTATTGGTTCGGAGCACCTATGATAATTAGGGCAGACAACGCCAAGTCGTTTGTCAACAAGGATGTAATAGATCTGCTCCGCCAGTACAACACAAGACTACATACGTCAACCCCCTACTACCCTCAGGGGAATGGGCAGGCGGAGGAGACCAACAAAACACTCATTCGAGTTCTGAGCAGAACGGTGCATGATCATCACAGAGAATGACATGAACAATTATCGCTTGCATTGTGGGCATATAGAATCTCAAAACGCAACTCCACAGGAGCATCGCCCTATTCACTAGTCTATGGGGAAGATGCGATACTGCCAACGGAAATAGCGGTTCCATCCGCAAGAGTGGCGATGGTCATCCATACTACACAAGACGAAATAAGCCACTTCGCCCACTTAGATATGATAGAGGAAAGGAGAGCACGAGCGGAACGATTCGCAGAATCTTACAGGAAGCGCACAGATAATTATTACAACCAAAGCGTAAAGGAGAGAACCTTCAAGGTGGATGACTTAGTTCTCAAAATCGCGCCTTATGTACAAAGAAATGCCAGTGCTGATAAGTTTGCTGCAAATTGGGAGGTCCCATTCAAGATAAGAAAAGTGGCAGACAGTGGATACTATAAGCTTAAGCGAATGAACAGAAAAAAAGTTAAAACGCCCATCAATGGAAAATGGTTGAAAAAGTTCTATGCATAAATCGCTCAATGTATAAGCACCCGCCTTGAATAATAAAAAGTAAGTTATCAGTCGTGGTGTGCAAATTTACAAAAGGCTACTGGAATGCCAAAGGTGCCCGGTAGGCTGACAAATCTACAAAAGGCCATGGGAATGCCAAAGGCACCCAGTCGGCTGACAAATCTACAAAAGGCTACGGGAATGCCAAAGGCGCCCAGTCGGCTGACAAATCTACAAAAGGCCACGGGAATGCCAAAGGCGCCCGGTCGGATGACAAATTTACAAAAGGCCATGGGAACGCCAAAGGCACCCAGTCGGATGACAAATTTACAAAAGGCCATGGGAACGCCAAAGGTACCCAATCGGCTGACAAATCTACAAAAGGATACGGGAATGCCAAAGGCGCTCGGTCGGCTGACAAATTTACAAAAGGCCATGGGAACACCAAAGGCACCCAATCGGTTGACAAATCCACAAAATACTACGGGAATGCCAAAGGCGCCCGGTCGGCTGACAAATCCACAAAAGACTACGGGAATGCCAAAGGCGCCCGGTCGACCGATAAATTTACAAAATGCCACAGGAATGCCAAAGGAACCCGGTCGGATGACAAATCTACAAAAGGCCACATGAATGCCAAAGGCGCCCGGTCGGCCGATAAATTTAAAAAAGGCCACAGGAATGCCAAAGGCCCCCAACCAGCTGGCAAACTTACAAAAGAAAGGGGGGAGTAGGCGCGTTTAAAACGCCTTCCCAAAACCACCTCATCCTCCTGACAAAAAGAGGGGGAGTAGGCGTGTTTAAAACGCCCGCCCAAAACCGAGAGAACAAAAAATGGGGGGAAGTAGGCGCGTTCTATTAAACGCCCATCCAAAACCACCCCATCCTCCTGATAAAAAAATGAGGGGGGAGTAGGTGCGTTTAACACGCCCACCCACCCCACCCCATCCTCTTGACAAAAAGTGGGGGAGTAGGCGCGTTCTATCAAACGCCCGCCCAACCCAACCCATCCTATTGACAAAAAGAGAGGGGAGTAGGCGCGTTTAAAACGCCCGCCCAAAACCACCTCATCTTCCTAAAAAAAAAAGAAGAGAGAAAGACGAAAAAAGGGGGGGAGTAGGCGCGTTCTATCAAACGCCCTCCCAAACCACCCCATCCTCCTGACAAAAACAGAGGGGGAGTAGGCGCGTTTAAAACGCCCGCCAAAAACCACCTCATCTTCCTAAAAAATGAGAGAAGACGAAAAAAAAAGGGAGGGAGTAGGCGCGTTCTATCAAACGCCCGCCCAACCCACCCCATCCTCCTAATAAAAAGAGAGGGGGAGTAGGCGCGTTTAACACGCACGCCCAACACCACCTCATCTTCCTAAAAAACAAACAAACAGAGAAGACAAAAAGAGAGGGGGAGTAGGCGCTGTTAGAGCATAGCTCGGTTGAAGCCACCAAACGTTGGTATGTCAAGTTTGGTTGTCATATTTTAGTGAATCAAAACTCATTTAAAGAGTCGCTTGATTATTTACTAGAGTCAACTTCGTATAGTTTAGCTAGAAAGTTACTAGGATATGAGACTTACAACTGTTACGTGAAGACTTGAAGAATGTGAAGAAGTAAAGAGCTACAACGACGACATCATCCTTCCACTTGAGGTTAGTAATATTTGACTTGAACTGTTTCATTCCTAACGTATCTTTCAAGTCGTGCATATTGAAAACATAACTGCGAAGCTGTGAATGATTATACTCTAGTTAGACATAATATTAAGGAATACAATACGAAGTTTAACGCTTATCTTTTGAACTTCGTATATAAGACATCGACATAATCGTATGAATGCTATTGTGATTATGTATGGGTATGGGTGAAGATTTCGTCATAGGAAACAATGTTTTACATTCATTTAAAGGAAGTACATTCATAAACTTGTTTTGTGAATCGAATGGGAAATCGCTAGGCTTATTGGTATTGTTATTTATTGCAAATCTTTGGATTACCAATATGTGTGTTTAGTATAACCGCTCATAACTTGTTTATGTATGTTGGTAAAACTATTCACAATGCCTGACTTTTGTATTGGTATGACTTTTATTAGTGAAACCGATCTTAACTATCACCTGAGATGGTATGATCGATATATTGTAATTGGTATGACCAACTCTAGACATTGGGGAACCGATCCTAGTAAGAGGTGCAACCGATCACAAGAGGGAATCGATCTTTGTAAGAGGTACAACAAGTTTTTAGTAATTGGGGAACCGATCCTATGACTTGCGCAACCGAATACAAGTTAGATACCATATATATGTGGTAACCGATCCTAGTACCTAGTCAACCAATTTTTGGAAAGCTAGCGTGACTAATCTTAGTACCCACATGGAGGTAGAACCGAAACTTATTTTGGTAGAACCGTTAAACCCATGATTGGTGATTTGATAGGATAATCAATAACATAGTTTTTGGAAGTCAGATGAACCAATTCTAAACTTGTTTGGAAGTGTGGCAAATTGGCTCCAAGATTGTAAATATGAAAAAGGATTTACAAAGTAAAGATGTCGACATACTTTAAACATGTGCAGTAACTCTTACCTTTTATTGTTCAAAGATATTCCTTAATAGCTAAAGGAGAATCCCGGATCGAAATAAATTGAGAATCATTTAATTAAGGTTTTTAGTTTTATATGCTTTTAATTTCCAGCAATTAAATGTATATCTTTAGAAAATAAAAATTAGTAATGTGCATTTACTAATTGGAGATTTTCTATTGAGATTTCGGTCAATATTTGGAAAGTGCATTTCCAGGAATTATGGAAACCAATTTTGTGTTTATTGCATATCTTTGAGAATATTCGGTTTTGGAAATTCCTTGGTGTCCAAACTTCCTTGGTCTATAAATATTGAAGTTTTCATTTCAAGCAAACTAATCCTCAGAGCCAGCAAAACTACCTAGTTGTGTTGTTACTGGTGGAGCCGTCTATTCGGAGAGGAAAGTACCCTAATTAGGCGAAATCTCTTACGACCGCTCGTTTTAAAGACTTCTTTGGGATTGGGAAACTCTACGAGTACCGTTGGTGGGAAACTAGATAATTGCAGTTTATTGAAGATCTAAGAAGATTTGAAGACAAAGAAGATTTCTTATTTGTGTGCAGGTGTTTATTGAAGATCTAAAAAGATTTGAAGACAAAGAAGATTTCTTATTTGAGTTCATAATCTTTGGTGTGCACAAAACTTGATCGGCTAGGAATCCAACTATAATCGGTTTATCTTTGTGATAACCT
The DNA here is from genome assembly GCA_023531105.1 of Papaver atlanticum. Taxonomy (NCBI): domain Eukaryota; kingdom Viridiplantae; phylum Streptophyta; class Magnoliopsida; order Ranunculales; family Papaveraceae; genus Papaver; species Papaver atlanticum. The sequence goes on along the minus strand of JAJJMB010011750.1, from coordinate 2,351,788 downwards.
TGATTGATTAGTTGAGTAGATCGGCATCAATATATTGTCTTTGTGACTAAGAAGTATTGATTGCAAAATCTAAACAATTACTTTGGTAGTTGTTGAATAGATAGATCAAAGAATCTGACAAAGGAGTTTATTGGGATAAACGGAAGAGCATTTTGTCAAACTCATATCATGTTATTTGAAAAGAGTTGTTACCGAACAGATTTGTTGTTCCTTTACTGTTTGGAATACGAACCAAAGGAATTGTTCAATGTGCGTGACTTATTACAAGTTGGAGGCGCAGGGATACTGAGGGAACTAGGTGAACTATAGGTTTAGTTGCTTAGTCTCAACTATACGAAGTTGGTTTAGATTTTGTATAGCGGCTTAATTATGAGAGTATTCAATTCTAGACTAGGTCCTGTGGGTTTTCTGCATTTGCGGTTTCCTCGTTAACAAAATCTTGTTATGTCTTTTACTTTTCTATTTCCGCAATTATAATTGTTTTATTATAATTAGAAGTAAAATACACAAACGTTAATTCCTATTTACTTGATAGCAATCTATTGTGCTTGGTTATGTCCGAACCTATTATCAAGTAAACATACTTCGTTGTTGTATTATCTCGATCTTGTATCCATAGACGATCACATGAAGTGTGAATCGATTAGTTGTATTGTCTCGACTCAGTCCATAGACAATCATTTTCGGAGAAAGGACTTATAGGTGGAAAAGTTTTAGATTGAGGTATATTTGGGTACCCTCGTCTTTTCAGGCGTGTTCTATCAGCGCTCACCCAGCCTTACCCCCTTCCACTCTGGAAAGAAGGGAGGAGTAGGCGCGTTCTATCAACCGCTTACCCATCCCACCCTCACCCTCCTGGTAAAAAAGAAGGGAAAGTAGTCGCGTTTTTAAAAAAAGAAGTGAGGAAGGGGTAGTAGTAGGTGCTGTATGCCCTCCTATTCTCTAAAAAAAAAAGATGGGGGGGGGGGGGGGGCGCCATTGACACATTACCAACCCACCGGAATCAATGGCAAAAGTCGCAAAATATGAAAGAAAATAGAATAATACTTTATTCACTTACAAGGAAAAGAAATAAATATTCAAAAGACCCATCGAAGGGAAGAGAATTCAGCAGAAAAAAAAAAACAGCAAAAAAAAAAAAATCTCCGCAGGAAGGCGCGTAACCTAACCAGCCATTAAGGCCCGACAACAAGCAATATCCGTGTCCAAGGTTTCACCCATCAGACGCCCATCATCACACTGCACGTTGGCCAGGCGCAAGTCCTGATCAGTGATAGGCGCATTTATGTGTCTATTTTCATCTCTTTTGTGTATAGTGTTAGTACCCATTTTTGTATTAATTTTGGCATTTTATCTCTTTGTAGGTGTTTTTGGAAAAATGGGCTTTTGCGGCGAAATTAGCTCGAAAAGTGGTTTTTGCGCTTATGGGAGAAAATTACTAAGGGGCACCCAAATTACTAAGGGGTATCCACTTTCTATTCGCACCCCTGGTCTGGATAAGGGGAGGTCATCCCCTTCGTTTGAATTTCATTTTTGGCGGGAAAACAAAATGTCGCCTGCGTAACTTCCTGGCAAGTTTTGGATCGATTTTCGGATGGGTTCTTTCGGATATTTTTGGATGTTTTGGATTAGTATGGGCTTGATATGATTAAACAAGGAATGTGAGGTGTTTTGGGGTTAAAAACAGGGATCAAATCCTCTTATTTTTAGTGATTTGGCGAAAACAGAAAAAAAAATATTACGGGCAACTTATTGGTTTATTCTTGGAAAAAAACGTGAAGAATTGGAGAGAAGATATCCTAGTGATTTTATTCTATCATCTAACCGATAATATCACTTCTAGAGACGTGTAGAAGAGGAAAAAAAACAGAAAAAAAAGTCCGAGACTTTTGGTGGAAGAAAAAGAGATTTTGATCG
>JAJJMB010011750.1:2118727-2339871 GCA_023531105.1 Papaver atlanticum | reverse complement strand
ATACTAGATAAAATCACTTTGAACTTGGAAAAATAGTGGAATCTTAGCCTCAGTGTTCTTTTAATATTGATATCAACTTTGTCAGTGTTTGTTTTAAATATCAGTGATTTTTTATATTTTAGTTTTAAAATTTAAGTCTAAAGTTATCCTTCACAAGTTCGAGAATCGAATCCTATTACCACCACTATCACTACAACTACAAAACACATCAATCAGCCTCATTCACCAGCTTCTGAATATCCTGAATAATCTTGTCCTTAGCGTTAGCTCCACAAGCAAACGAGAGAGTATCCTCATGCTCATCGTATTCCTTATGCACCTTATCCCGACGAATTAACCTAAGGGTCCTTAGCAGACTCACCTCCTCCCTCAAGACCAACAAACGCGCCAACTCATCCTCGAGGTAAGGATGAGACACAAGCGATGATACATCCACCAAAGTCAGAGTGTATCCAAGGAGTGGCGGAGCCGCTTGGTTAGAAATCTGAAGACGACAATTGTAAATGGCGCGATTTATGGTAGCCAACATTATTGACGAATCCATAAACAATTGATTAGCCGCACGATGAGCAGTGATGGCATCATCCAAAGCGCGCTGAAGCTCCAGTTACGCATGACTAAATGATCCAGCCGTCTGAGCAGCCTGATACGCCTCATACCATTCGTTAAAACGGGCGCGCATAGCATCTCTGTTTGCTATCCTCTGCTCCCGAAATGCATCAATCTCAGCTTTCACGACCAACAACCATTTCAATTCACAGTGTTTGAACATTGTAGGGACTAATACCAGAACAGATGCTAAGGACAACACGTATCCATGAAGAGAGTTAGCCATGTTGGCGATATGTTAACCAAAAGGGAGCGGGAAAGTAAAATTGTAAGTGAAATCGATAACCAGGTTAGGAAATGCGAACTATATATATATAGGAAAGAGTGGCACCATTTACGATGTGACGACCACTTACACCTTCTCACACATGTCGTGATACGTATTGGTTCGTATTAAAGTATGGGATGACTATCGGGTTACTTTATAGTTAACCCAATAGTTAGGGGACTAATGTTGATACATGAAAAATAATGCCCCTTAACGGGTCTAGGATGCCCCAAAAGGGGTGATAAGCCTAGTATAAAACATGTGGACTTGGGGACTAGACCCAAGTCCAACGAGAAAATATTCATGAAGAAAGAAGGACAAGGAAGAAATTAATAAGTAAGGAAGAGGTTATATTAAGGAATGGCATTAGGAGTAATTAAAGAGGTTTGCGACATGTGTCATGATGTCATAAAAGAAGGGAATTTTGGGAAAGTCTATATAAGGAAGGACAAGGTACAATGGAAAGGCAACTCTCTCTTTTACCATTCCTAGAAAGATGAGGTCACTTGGTGTAGCTAGGGAGGGTAGAAACAAAACTAAAAACACCCCTCAACAATTGCTATAAGCGTTATACATGTCCTCCGTCTGGTTTTGAAAAGCGTTGGAATCTAGGTTGTTCTCTTTGCTTCCGTTTTTTTTCAATTGGGAGAACCATCCTAGAAGGACTAAATACAGACTTGGTCGTTCTCAGTTTTTCTTCTTCTTCCCACTTAGGTAGCGAGATAGGCTGTATTTCCTGTACCTCGTCTAATTCCTTTGGGGTGTCATAAAACACCACGTCTGCCATGTATGCTTCCTACGGGTCAAATGGGTTGCTCGTCGCATGGATCTGATACTGCCTACCTCCTATGTTGGCCTCGAAAGATTGATGATATGTTGATGCCACGATCTTGTGATTGAGTAACCATCCTCGTCCTAGAAGTACATGAAATGTAGTGTCTCCTTCTAAAACGTAGAAGGGAGTGAGGCTCTGATGGGTCCAACCCTCATTACCAAATTAACAATCCCAATAGTTGTTTGCATGTGGCCTCCAAATCCCTTCATGGCCGTCGTTCGCATCCGTATGGCTAATTGCTGCACTCACAGGATTTCGAAAGTATGCATGGTGATTAGATTTAAAGACGCGCCACCATCGACAAAAGCTCTTTTAAGTGGTTGCTTGTTAATGGTAACTGTAAGATATAAAGGCCTAAGATGTTCTCCTGGATAGCAAATATCTTCATCCGTGAATGCGATCTCTTCCTTGGGAATGGGGTCGTAAGGTTTTCCAGATGCAATGGCTGCTATTCCTTTTGGCGCTTCCTTGATTTGGTTTTCGCTGAATCCTAGCGAGTCGAAAAATTGCTGAGCAAATATTGTTTGCGCGAATTTGCTGGCTATACCCTCGGTGTTTTTGAACGAGAGGGCTTCTGTTTCTGCCTCACATATTTCATCTTCAGTGTCTTCCTACGGCTTCCATACATCTTCACTTGGGCCGTGGGTAAGCATCATGACCTGGTGCTGGATCGACCTATGAGTTCCTAGGTTATTTATTTCTATTTCCCCTGCCGCGTGCTTTCGTTGAAATATTCGTCAGAGGGAGTAACACTCGACTGTTAGATGATGTATCCTTCGATGGAAATGGCAGTACTTGGCGTCGTTTAGGTTAACCGTACGTGCTAGGATCTACCGTTGTTGGTGGTAATGGAACTTCCTTGTTTTCCAACCACAGCTCAAGTAGTCCTATAATTTGTTCACGGCTGCAAGGTAAGGGGGGTGGTTTGACGAAATCCCGTTTTGGCTCTCTGGCGCCTTCCCGGTTATAAGATTGAGGCGCTTGTGTACTCCACCCCTATTGACTGTTGTTCGCACGGCTGTTCCCATGGGCTACTAATACTGTGTTAACAAAATGGCGCCAAGTATAATCCGTGTTAGACTCGTTCACACAGTCAGCGTTCCTTGCTGTCGCGGCCTCTAGTTTAACAAATGTCTGGAACTGAAAATTAACTAGATTCCTCCTAAAGGAGGGTGTCATTCCGCATATGCAAATATCTACCAATGCGACCTCCTTAATATCCTCGTGGCAATCCAATGCGAAGTGGCAGAACCTGGTGATGTACTTTCCTAATTCTTCTCTTATTCGCCGGTTGCATCTTCTCAAGTCTATTGATGTGACTTTCCTTTTAGATGAGTAAAATTTTCTGAGAAAAATGGTGGACATGGATACCCACGAGTCTATGCTTCCGGGCTTCAGGTTGTCATACCATGTGAATGCTGTGTCTGTGAGTGACTTGGGGAATTCTCTTAAACATAGTTTTCCATCAGTCACCCGGTCGCTCATGGTTGACAGGAACTGACTGAGGTGTTCACGCGCATTCCCTTGCCTGTTGTATGTTTTGAACTTAGTTGTGAGGTACAATCCTCGGGTTTATTGGTACTCTACGACTTCGGAGGAATATCGACTGTTCATGAAATCATAGTTGTCTTGTTTCACCAGTCGGTAGTTTGTCTCCAGATATTTTGCAATTGCCTCCGTGATGTAACCGAAGGTGTCTCTCCTCCATTTCCAGTGTCTTTTACCGCTCCTTTAGCAGCGCTTTGCTCCATTTCAGCCGCCTTCATTAATTTCCTTAGTTCATGTTTTCTCCTGACATAATGCTTCATCTCTCTTTGCATGTCTTGTAAAGTTGGCCGCACCGGTGGTGTATCCTCGGGCGCTTGCTATTTGTCCTTTTCTTGAGAATCCTCCGCTCTTCTTCCTTGTATAATCTGATTTTGTATTATTGCTCCGTGTGCAATCTCTACTCCCTCGCCATTGAGGTTGAGCAGCTGGATAACTGGCTGATATAGGTCCGAGCGCCCTTGCTGGTTCCTCCTTGGTGTGTCATGGTGGACAAGAGACGAGCCTCCGGGTGTGGTCGCCAACTGTTGAGAGGTAAAGATGATATAGGTCCTACACGTCCTAGTCACAACAATGACTACACCTTTTCCTAGAATAGAATGAGATAAAACTTTTTTTCCTATGTCCTTCATTTTATAGGCTTTTCTCAAAATTCCTCTTCTCATGACATCATGTCACATGTCATAGGTACCTTCTTATTTACCATTGTTGTCACTCCTTCTAATATAGCTTTCCCCTTCTCTATTAATTCCTTCCTTATCCTTCATACTCCATGGACACACCCCATTGGACATGGGCCTCAGTCCCCAAGTCCATACCTTCTTGATGGGCCTACCACCTCTTTAGGGGTATCAACATTCATCATTTCTTAGTTTGTGAGTTGTTATCTATATCTGGGTGTATTATAGAATTTCCTGCAGTTACAACATGAACCTATTATCTATAAGAGGTTTCTGGAGACGCATAATGCATTGCACAAGTTTTACAGAACTATTACGAATGGAATAAAAAACGTTATTTTTCACATTAGCAGATCTAGGATGGAACTCATCGTGCGGGACTGCAAAAAACTTTAGCTCAAATTCGTAGTAATGAGACTACATTTGTAGATTGGAGAATTTCAGTTGACGCATATATCCAGCTACACACTAATCACAAAATCGTAGTGACCAACAATGTAGTCTCGTTTGCACAGAAGTACATACAATCCCAAGTGTTACAAGTTCAGAGCAATGTACCGAAATTTGAGACGCGTATATGAAATTTCAATCAGGTTACATGTGAAACATAAAACTTCAACTTATCTGCTTGTTTCTGGCAAAGCTAAATTTATTGAAAAGCTAAAGATATAAAACAGATCAAAGAGGGAAAAAAAAGAAAAAAGAGACACTATCCAAACTTATATAGGTGTTAGAATGCAGATAAAGAAGAGAAATGGTTGTAAAAAAATAAATATTGCCATGGTATGATAAAACAATTTGAAGTTACAAGAATCGATAACAAACAATTTGAGCAGTGCTCATAGTGACCTTGGTGGTTTCTCCAACAATGCAGATAGATAAACTTCGTCTTTCGATTTTGGAGAAATAACCCATTTATGTTTCTTGTACCTAAACTGCAGAAACATATACATGAAGTCATCCAACTCAGTTTTCTTGCAGAAGAAACGGTCTACCCAGAGTAATCCACTAGGTCTCAGAATTCGATCCCAGTCGAACAAGATAAAATCCATTAGTTGCAAATCAATCCAACCATCTAAGAACCCAATTGTATGAATCAAATCCATAGTATTATCAAAAAATGGCAGTCTTTGATTTAATGTTACATACAAAGGAAGCAAACCTCTTAACGCAATCATCTCGTTGAAAGGCGCCCCGAGGTTAAGAGCAGTCGAGATAATTGTCACATTTTTCTCCCTCATTCTTGCAGCAAATGTCCCAGTACCTATACCAAAATCAAGGCCTATTCTTATCTCCCCAGGCTTAACTTCAAGAACATCACTAATGCGAAAAGTTGGCGCATTTGGTGTACTAATATTACCCATCCATTTAACTTTCTCCTTTTCCATCTCAAAACATCCACTGCATTTGGTATAACCTCGTTTCGGATTCTTGGCAGCTAAACACTCAAAGTTTCTGCACTGATAATTAGCCCACCGAACATTTCTTCCGTCGGGCAATTTCCATAACGACTCATTAATCGAGTACGGCTTCAGATATAGCTTCGACGCTCTAGTCAAACAACGCCTCCTAGGCAACGGATCGCATCCATTGATCATAAGCTTCTGTGCTAAAGGCCAATCATCTTTACAGTAAGAACCAATGTCGTAATTCATGTACTCTTCTAACTCCTCCTTCATTAAAACACAAGCATGTCCTATTGTGTTGTAAATCTTTTCTGTTCCATATATATTAACCTTCCCAACTCTATTCGTTTTCGCCGTTATGTACTTGCGAATCTCTTCCACCACAAACGAGTTGATTAATGGGTCTTCAACTGAGGGAGTACTCGCATTTCTGGTTTCTTGAACTTTCGGTAGGCGAATCTGTCGAAGAGAAATATGAGCACTATAAAGAGGTTGAATCACTTCCTCCTCCAAAAACTTCTTATACTCCGATTTATCAATACTACCTCCTCTATCTTTGTCCATCTTTTGTACAGTAAATTCAAGCTGATCTTGCAAAGTTGCCAGTTTCATCAACACTTCTTCAACCCGATCTGATAAAGCTTTTGTATCGAAACCACTGTACGAATCTCTAACACCATAAAAATGTTTGCAAATGTCTTCATCGTGCATGAAAAAACCCGCAGAGTAAAATCGAAACAAACTCGTTATACTTACTAGTATTACAAGGCCTCCTAATAGAATCTGGATTGAACCCATCACCCTTGCAAGTTTGCAGCATCTTGGTAAGCAAACTTTCCCCATCTTCCTTTTTCTCCTAAATCGATCTGGGTTGTCAAAATTTGATCATATCTTCAACTTCAACCTTTTGCTACTCAATGTAGCCCAGGAGTTGCCAAAAGTGAGATCCAGAGAAACACTAAAAAACACGCATTTTTTTTGCTATGTTTGCGTGATGCAACCGTTGTTGAAGGTGATAAACCATGTGTTTGTCACCCAACTTGACAAAATTTTGTCACATACTACTAATGGCTCCAACTTCGTAAGTTGAAAAATGTACTTAAATAAAATTAAACTTCGAAATCTGGATTCTCTAGATGAAGAAATTAAGGAAAATTTAGTGTGTTAGATTAGAAGGGTTGACTGAAGCACTAGTAGGATTATTATATGTAGAGGGTGCTGGGTTTTATTATTAATTACAGCATCAGCTTGAATTGTGGAGATGTTAACATGTAGTGTTTCCTAATTCTTCATTTGTGCAGGTAAATGCAGTTGCAGTTTCTTATATTCACTTGCAAGATATTTTGCAGAACACTGCATTTCCTGTAACTTGTGGATGCATGTTTTTCACAAACTTGATGCAAGTTCCCCAGCCCAGCCCATTATGGACACTCATTTTCACTCTCTCTCTCTCTCGGTTATTGTTGGGGAGACTTATAAAGCCGAGCCGCTATGCGCAATACGAAAACTACACAAGCAATGAAACACAATGCGGAAATAATACAACTATGACGATATAAAAGCAATCACACAACACCGGCAATTACGTGGAAAAACCCCTCCAAAGTGAAGGGTAAAAAACCACGGGCAAATCTTCCACTATAATCAATAATGGGTTATACGCAATTCTCCAAATTTGGGGATAACAACAACTTCAAGGTGTATATAGCACTTGGATAACCAATTTGCCTAATTACACTCACCACTAGGGTGGATCAACAATTCATTCACCTAAATAGGTAAGATTCACTATCAATTGAGAATAGCAAGAGTAAGAGATACTTACTACTAGGATTTGAACAAACCTAGATTTTCCCCCTTTGAAGAGATGTGGAAATTGATCAATCAAACTTCACCACAACAACCACACGGACCCTTAACAAAGAACCCTTCTTCTTCCTCTTCAAGATCAACTTAAAATATCACCAAAGAAACATCAATGGCGGCTGCACCTGTTTCTCCCACTCACTGCCTCTCTTTCTTCTTATTTCACGAACTAGAATATTGAGTTTCCTGGATGCTTTCGAAAGAAAACTGTTTGTACCCTAATATTTCACACACAAAATAGGCTCACTTGGGCCTAATATGCTCTTCATATTAACCAAGTATAGGAAAATTGGGCCTTAGAACTTAGAAGCACTCCATGTACAAGCCCATGTGCAACAACCCAAATAAGTGCAAAGAAGGTCCACGTCAACAGTGCCACATCATCAGGCACGACCAACCAACGACTTCCACGACTGCAGGGTGGTGGTACGTCAGCATGCCACATCAGCTGGTGCCATGTCAGCATTTGGGTGCCTTGGAAACACAACACCTTAGCAACAAGTGCCATGTCATCATGACATGTCATCATTTCTGGTCACCACGCCAGCGTATAGTTCGGTCAGCAGGTGACGTGGCTGAACAATCATCAAACTTCGTTAAGTGATAACGGCATCAGCATATTCTGTCGTACAGAGAGCATATACCGTTACCGTTGTAACACCGTTAGAATATTCTAGGCATATTCATTTAGGGTTATGACGCCGTCAGTAGATTCCTTACGCCGTCAGAATATTCCGTCACTTGCGTCAGCAGCAGCAGTTGCCGGCGACGGCAGTCTTCTCCGTCGGCGTCATCTTCTCCGGCACCGGAAGGAAGCAGCAGCAGATTCCCGGTCGGCCAATGCTGGAAGCCTAACCCGGCGGCCATTGCCGGAGGCCGATCCAAGTTCCTTTCCTTCTCGGCGCAGCTTAATTCCACGCTCCTCGGATGTTTTTACCCCAATCCTCAATACTGCTGGATAATTACTCCCCGCTTAGCCAAGCCGAGTCGGCTCAGTCAGCTGAGTCGTTAGCCGAGCCAAGCCAATGGCTCGCTGGATTTTTCTGCCCCATGATGATTAACCTTGCGGATTTATACGCCCTACTGTGGGCTTGAGCACATTATTCTTATTGGGATTTTCATTTACACTCATTTGTTTGGGCCAATCCTTTGCACCATTTTGCTTAGCTAATTCCATAATCCTAGAGAGAGTTTCTGGAAACATCAAGAAGGGTTGCTAGCCAGGTCACACAGGGAATGTTTTAGGAGGCATGCAGGGAAAATTAGTGCAATTTATGCCTGGAGGCATGCAGGCCAATTAGTAAAATTTATGCCAGGAGGCATGCAGGGCAATTAGTGCAGTTTATGCCAGGAGGCATGCATGGCGAATTAAGACGATTCATGCTCACCTCGAGATTAGGGGAAGACCCTAATTCATAAGATAAATACAGGGGTTCACAACCTAAAAAGGTAAGCAATCTTCTCTATACAAACCCTTGTGAAAAACTCAAGCTAACTTAAGCATCGAAGGGTTTTTTACAGGTACCCCCCCAAACAATGTTCACGTGGAGAGCAAAGCAGCAGCTCGATCAATACCAATATTATCATCAGATTCGTGTTTGGAGGTGAAAATATTTTTCCTCGCCAACATTGGCGCCGACCAAGGGGAATCGAGAAAAGATATTCGTGTTTTCCCAAATCGAGTTATGGCAGTAGTAAAACAAACTGCGCGAAGGGTCGATTGTATTAGCAATTCTCAACAGTGTAGGAGACGAGAAGCTGAAAGGAACGAGATTGAGGTTCAGTCAGCACCAGCAGTACCCACTGGAAACAGACAGGGTCGAAATCGTGTTCGAGACAGAACCCCAGATCGTGGTCGAGATCGAGATCGTGTTTGAACCCCGGATCTGAATAATCGGAGAATCGAAAAACAACCAATGATCGAAAACGAAGGAATGGATGTTGACTCCATGCCTGATGGAGAAAACTCGCGAGATCAAGTAAACAAAATTCATGAATTCCGGCAGCCCGTCAAGGAGGAATAACGATCGACAGGACCAGCGAGACGGACGAACCGCGACTCCTGGTATAGAGGAAGAACTGTTGCGCTATCAGCTAAACAAGTTGGAGAAAGAGAACGCTCTCATGAGATTGGAACGTGAGAACCGGTCTCAACCAAGGACTGGTAATCTGAATAACCAGAGGGGTCGGTCTGTATGGGAGCGCCTTGGAAGTCGAGTTAACCCACAAGGTGCAGATCAAAACAGAGAAATAATCGATCTCGATAGACCAGAGAAAAATTTGTTGGTCACTGGAGATCTACCTAGACGAAGGCGTGTACGAGCCCGACGAGCTGGAACCCGAGCACGACCAACTACAACTCAGCAGAGTGCGGCCAGGACTACCACTAGCTCGAAATGTCTTATGAACGATGAAGATGAGGGTCGAGATCGGAACGATGAGAGAGAAATTTCGCGCTGTTACTATGCTCGTTCGGAGCAAGATAGAGCTGGAAGATCGTCCACTGGACCCCAAAGGAAAATAATGAGATCTAAAGTTGATATCCCAGAGGATCAGGACTATGAGAAAAAAGACATTACCTCTGATGGCGACGTAAGTGCAATTACAGATGCTCTCCTTTGCAAAATGATTGAGAGAGTGATGTCGAAAAAATGCTCCAGAGAAGAAAGGATAGACAGGTTGCATCGAGCCGCAGGAGCTCCTTTCAAACTGAATATAAGAGAATTCCGGCCACCAATGAATTTTCAAGTTCCCAAGCTACCAGAATTCTATAAGAAAACAGATGATCCAGATCAGCATGTTTTACACTATGAAACTGCCATGACTCTGTAGCAGTACAACGATGAGTTGATGTGCAAGATACTTCCACAGTCGCTGACTGGTGGAGCAATAACGTGGTTCAATCATCTCCCGGCGCATTCGATAAGGACCTACCATAGGCTGGTTGACAAATTTTGCTCTCACTATAAATACAACAGACGTGATCGGAAGGGATGCCACACATTGTTCCTTATAGGAATTCGAAAGGAGGAAAGCATCAGACAGTTTACTCGACGCTTCAAGCAAGAGTTGGCCGATGTGGACGGTGCCAACGACCAAGTTGTCATCGCAGCTTACAAACAGGCATACCGGCACGATCAAAGAGGTGTGTACGGTTCCTTGGTCAAGACACCACCAAAGACTCTGTAAGAACTGTATGATCGAGCAGAAGAATACACTCGAGTGGAGGATGATTCCAAAGCTTAGGAGACAAGAGAAGTTAACAGATCATCCAATCATCCAAATGATGGGAAGAAAGATAAGTCAAAGACCATTCGAGTGGACAGCATAACGATCGAGGTGAAGTTCGAGAGAAAAATCAAGGGGAACGAATGGAAACTTGATATCAGAAATATCATGATATGAAGCTGACACCGTTGAACATACGGCTTATAGAGTTGTAAGAGAAAATAAGCAAGGATTTGAGCCCCCCTCGGCCTTTGCCAGCGAAGACACGTGATAAAAGTGATAAGAGCAAATACTGCAATTATCATAAAGACCATAGTCACAAGACTGAGAATTGCCGCTCTTTATAGATCGAAGTCCAGCGAATGATAGACGCTGGAAAGCTACAAGAGTACGTGAAAAAGGATTTTGGGAAAGGCCCTGGACAATTTGGCAAAGCACATGTGATTAACGCACATGTGATTAATGTCAGTCACGCCAGGATCAATTCAATGACCAGGCGGGCATCGGAAGATGAGACCAGGAGAAAGCTCAGGCAGTTAAAGGAATGGTACGTGACAAATCACATCGATTTTGTCAGTGGAAATGGAGCATATTCGGGAACTCGGATGCACAAAGATCGAGTTCTCTGAAGCAGACATGATAGGTGTATATGCTCCCCACAATGATACTATCGTTATAATAGCTTGGATTGGCATGTTTCGCGTACACCGTATTCTAGTGGATACAGGAAGCTCAGTGAGCGTGCTGTTTTCAGGAGCTTATTCCACTATGAATCTCTCACACGACTTAATCGAGGAGGATGAAAATCCAATTATCGGCTTCAGCGGCGAAGTAACAAAGGCGATTGGGAAAGTAAAGATGCTAATAACAGTGGCTGAAAAGTCCGTTCTAGGCAGTTTCTTACTGCTGGATTGTCGAGCTCCCTATAATGCGATCGTTGGACGAGACTGGCTGCATGCGATCGGTGCAGTCCCATCCTCATATCATCAATGCCTGAAGTTTATTACCCATGAAGGGGTTGTGAAGGTTAAAAGCGACCAGATGGCCGCCTATAAGTGTCATGAGAATGTTAAGGATGAATGCAGGAAATCAGAAGTTAGCGGGAACCAAATCCTGCGAGTCGAACAAAAATAGCAATTACAGAATCCTCTCCTTCCAGAATCATATATGGGAGAGGACGCGGCTGAACCCCCAACAGTTGAGAAACTGATCGAGGTCCAAATTGGGGATGTGAAGCACAAAACCACGTTCGAAGGGGAAGATCTACCTGCACACGAACGCGATGGTTTGATTACATTGTTAAGGGAAAACGTTGACGTTTTCACATGGAGTTTTGCTGAAATGCCTGGGATAGATCCGGACGTAGCCTGCCACAGGCTAAATATCGATGAGAAATTTCATCCAGTTCGCCAGAAATCAGGAATATGGAGCAAAGCAAAAAAGATGGAGTTCCTGCAGAAGTCGAGAAGATGTTAGAGGCAGGATTTATTCGACCAGTACAATATCCTCGCTGGCTGTCCAATGTCGTACCTGTCCCAAAGAAGAACGGTAAAATTCGTGTCTGTATCGATTTTACCAATTTAAATAAAGCATGTCCAAGTGATCCGTACCCGCTTCCACGGATAAGATATTTGGTGGATACAACCTCAGGGTACGGGAGACTGTCATTCATGGACGGTTTTTATGGGTATAACCAAATACCTTTGTTCGAGGAAGACCAAGAGCATACTTCCTTTGTGACTGACATAGGAGTTTATTGTTATACTGTGATGCCATTCGGGCTAAAGAACGCAGGAGCAACCTACCAACATTTGGTGGACGATATGTTCAAAGATCTGATTGGGAAGACGATGGAAGTATACATCGACGATATGGTAGTAAAATCTGAGCAAAAGGAATCCCATTTTCTCGATTTACAGAAAACATTTGATATCTTGAGGAGATACCGTATGAAGCTAAATCTAGCAAAATGTTCATTCGGGTTATCCTCAGGAAAATTCCTTGGATACCTGATGACGCACACAGGAATCGAGGAGAATCCGGAGCAGATTAGAGCCATTAGAGAAATGCCATCACCAAGAACGAAGAAGGAGGTCCAGAAGCTAGCGGGACGATTAGTAGCGTTAAATCGTTTCATTTCACGGTCGTCCGATCAATTCAATCCCTTTTTCGACGTTTTAAAGAAAGCAGTGAACTTTGGTTGGACGGATGAATGCGAAAGAGATTTCGATGAAATCAAACAGTATTTATCAACTCCCCCAGTATTGGTGAGTCCAAAGACTGGACAACCTATAGGAGTTTATCTGGATGCAATGGAGAACGCTGTAAGTGCAGTGCTGTTTGTTACTGATCCACATGAAAAACCAGTTTAGTTCGTCAGTAAGTCTTTGACGGGGGCGGAAACGAGGTAAAAAAAAATTCAAAAAATAGCGCTTGCATTGTTGCACGCATCTCGTCGCCTCAAACCGTACTTCCAATGGACACAGATCGTAGTCTATTCTGAATATCCACTAAAGAGAATCCTGGAACGTGCTGATGATTCCAGCCGACTATCCATATGGTCGAATTTTCTGAGGGCATATGAAATCAAGTACGAAACCAGAACCGCAGAGAAGGGACACGCTCTGGCTGCAGTGTTAGCAGATTTTCCTGTGGATGACATAGAAACGGTTGCCTGAGAAAAAGAGGAGTTGTTAAAACCCATAGAGTCAACCACTGATCAGACTGGGGGAGAGTTCGCAATGGAGGTCGATACACCTGAGCCACTGTGGACCGTGTTTACTGATGGGTCATCAAATGTTGGTGGAGCTGGAGTTGGGTGTGTCATCCTTACTCCCCAAGGTTAAAGGATCGAGAAATCGACTAGATTGGGCTTTCGAGCATCCAACAATGAAGCTGAATATGAGGAAGCAATTATCGGTTTAAAGGATGTCAAACAGTTAAATGCGAAGAACGTGAAGCTGATAACTGATTCTATGCTAGTAGTTAATCAGTTTCTAGGGACCTACAAAGCTAAGTAAGAGAGGATGGCCTTATATTTAGATCGTATGAGAGAATTGGTAAACGAATTCAACCAGTTCTTTATTGGGCAGCGACCGCGATTGGAAAACAGGCACGTAGACGCCTTAGCATATCTGTCTTCTATAGTCGACACTGACACCACTCGTTTCGTGGTAGTGGATTTCCAAGAATTACCTAGCATCTCCGACAGCCATTCTGTTCTGGATCTCGAACACGCTAGTGGGGGCGAGAGGGTAACTACATCAGCACAGGAGGATATTGGAAACACTGACAGCAGTATGGATGTTGACAGTCCAGTGGCAGACGATTCAAGCAATCATGCTGAAAATGCTTCAGACTGGCGTCAACCATATATCCGGTATTTGACAACCAGTGAACTCCCAAAAGACGAGCATCTCGCTTCAAAAGTGAAAAAGAATGATTGGAGATATTCAATGATCGAGGAACAGCTATACTGCAAGCCTGTAGCTTTGGAGCCATTTTTGCGATGCATATAAGCTGAAGAAGGTCAACGGATATTGGCGGAGGCTCATGAAGGGATATATTGCAACCATTCTTGAGGGCGCAGTCTCGCGCACAGGATACTTGCCCAGAGGTACTTCTGGCCATACATGCAGAAAGATGCTAAAGAATACGCGCATAAATGTGTGCCATGCAAAGAGCACGCTCCAATTCCTAAAAGACCCGCCAACGAATTGCATCCAGTTTTAAGTCCCTGGCCATTCGCTAAGTGTGGACTAGACATAGTCGGACCACTTCCCAAAGATCCTGGAGGCGTTAAATTCGTACTAGCCTCTACTGATTATTTCACCAAATGGGTCAAAGCAGTGGCATTGGTACATTTTACCAGGCATGATGTAAAAAGGTTCATATGGGAGAACATCGTCTGCAGATTTGGAATCCTACACGAGTTGGTGTCAGACAATGGAAAGTAGTTAGATTCCGGAGTGATCAAAGAATTCTGCAAGAATCTGAGTATTCGCCACAACTTTTCTGCTCCATATTATGCTCAAATCAATGGGCAGGCAGAAGAAACAAATCGCGTCATTATGGAAAATCTCAAGAAAAGACTGGAGAAGGCGAAGGGGAAGTGGATAGAAGAGTTCCCTGGAGTCTTATGGTCCTATCGAATGACCCCAAAAAGGTCCACTGGATTTTCCCCATTCACATTGGCTTATGGGACAGAGGCAGTCATACCCACCGAGGTACATCTAAAGACTACCAAAACTCGTGCTGTCAAATCTGGAAAAAAACGACAGCATACTGGCTTTGGATAAAGAGCTGATGGAAGAGCAGAGAGAAAAAGCCCTGCAACAGTTGGTTCGATACCAGCAAGCAATCAAGCTGGCTATGATCGTAAAGTCAAGGAACGATCATTCAAACCAGGAGAGAATGTCTTAAAGAAAACTCGAGCAACCACAATGGAACCAAACTGTGGAAAACTCGGAGAAAACTGGGAAGGTCTGTACATAGTGGACAGACCAGCATCTCGAGGTTCTTACTATCTTAAGAATCTCGACGGTACTCAAGATTCAAAACCGTGGAATCCATGGAATTCGTTCCACTTGAAGAAGTTTTATCATTAACTAAATTCGCATAGGAGTAGTTTCGTTCAAATCCTGCTGTGCTGCACTCTTTTTCCTTTATGATGGTTTTATCCCACTGGGTTTTCCACGCAAAGGTTTTAACGAGGCAGTTGTTGTTGGGTACTAAGTACTTATCTTGTCATTCCTATTCAGATATTTAATTCAATATTATTTTGGCACTCCACAATCTATCGAATTGTTCGTGTTTAATTATAAGCAGCTGCGGATGGTTCGAATCCGCAGTCAATCCTAAATGGCAAAGTAGTACAGTTCGAGTCTGCTGTCAGCAACTCCTCCAACACCTCACAGATAGGGTAAATGCACAGTTCGAGCATTTTTACCCTATTCCAAGCATATCCCCATCATATGGGACGTCAAACAAATGTGGCGAACATTTTCTCCTATCCAAGACATGGGGAAATGTACACATCTCGAACTCTGCGCGCATCTTGAATAGTAGGATTGTCCCCCTGCGCGAATTCAAGATAGCAGAAATACACAAATTCTCATTCCATGCGCGAGCAAAATGCAGCAAGGAAGTGCACCCTTGTGCGAGCATTTAGCAGCATGACACAACTATATACTGGGGGAGAGTTGCATATCACCTCAGTCACTTGGGGGCGAGATATGCAACACCTCAGCACAAACCACTACAACTTGGGGGCGAGCTGCATAACACTCTAACAACACGCTTGGGGGCGATTTGTGTAGCACTCCAAAACGCAAAGTTCAGTCGCAAGTGGAATAAGGGAACCCGAACTTCTTAACCCATAACAAGTTATGAATTAATAGGGGGCGATGTTTGTACCCTAATATTTAACACACAAAATAGGCTCACTTGGGCCTAATATGCTCTTCATATTAACCAAGTATAGGCAAATTGGGCCTTAGAACTTAGAAGCACTCTATGTACAAGCCCATGTGCAACAAAAAAAATAAGTGCAAAGAAGGTCCACATCAACAGTGCCACATCATCAGGCACGACCAACCAACGACTGCCACGACAACAGGATGGTGGCACGTCAGCATGCCATATCAGCGTGACACATCAGCAGGGTGGTGCCACGTCAGCATTTGGGTGCCTTGGAAACATAACACGTCAGCAACAAGTGCCACGTCATCATTTCTGGTCGCCACGTCAGCATATAGTTCAATCAGCAGGTGACGTGGCTGAACAATCATCAAATTCCGTTAAATGATAACGGCGTCAGCATATTCTGTCGTACAGAGAGCATATACCGTTACCGTTGTAACACCGTTAGAATATTCCAGGCATATTCCATTAGGGTTATGACGCCGTCAGTAGATTCTTTACGCCGTCAGAATATTCCGTCACTTGCGTCAGCAGCAGCTATTGCCGACGACGGCAGTCTTCTCCGGCGCCGGAAGGAAGCAACAGCAGATTCCCGGCCGGCCATTGCTGGAAGCCTCACCCGGTGGCCATTGCAGGCGGCCTTTCCCGGCGGCCGATCCCAGTTCCTGTCCTTCTCGGCGCAGCTTAATCCCATGCTCCTCGGATGTTTTCACCCCAATGCTCAATACTACCGGATACTTACGCCCCGCTTAGCCAAGCCGAGTCGGCTTAGTCAGCTGAGTCGTTAGCCGAGCCGAGCCAAGCCAATGGCTCGCTAGATTTTTCTGCCCCATGATGATTAGCCTTGCGGATTTATACGCCCCACTGTGGGTTTGAGCACATTATTCTTATTGGGCTTGTAATTTACACTCATTTGTTTGGGTCAATCCTTTGCACCATTTTGCTTAGCTAATTCCATAACCCTAGAGAGAGTTTCTGGAAACATCAAGAAGGGTTGCTAGCCAGGTCACATAGGGAATGTTCTGGGAGGCATGTAGGGAAAATTAGTGCAATTTATGCCATGAGGCATGCAGGCCAATTAGTGAAATTTATGCTAGGAGGCATGCAGGGCAATTAGTGCAATTTATGCCAAGAGGCATGCAGGGCGAATTAAGACGATTCATGCTCACCTCGAGATTAGGGGAAGACCCTAATTCGTAAGATAAATACATGGGTTCAAAACCCAGAAAGGTAAGCAATCTTCTCTACACAAACCTCTGTGAAAAACTCAAGCTAACTTAAGCATCAGAGGGTTTTTTGCAGGTACCCCCCCAAACACTGTTCACGTGGAGAGCAAAGCAGCAGCTCGATCAATACCAATATTATCATCAGATTCGTGTTTGGAGGTGAAAATATTTTGCCTCGCCAACAAAAACATATACCCTAACTAGTCAGCTACTAGTTAGCTCCCTCAACTGGTTAGGGGAAGGTCAAACTGATGGGCCACAAGGAAGGGATAGCTCAACAATCTCCCCCTCATGACTTATGGCTAAGTACCCATAACCACCAAGACTGCCCTGCTGCAGAAATAGACATGCTTGTACTTCGGTAGCGGTTTTGTCATCATATAAGAACCATTCTCGTCTGTATGGATCTTCTCAATATGCAAGACCTTCTCATCGAGAACTTCTTGTATCCACTAGTACCTAATATTGATGTTCTTGGTCCTCGAGTGAAAAACTCGAATTCTTGCTGAGATGAATGGCACTCTGGTTGTAACAGTAAACGATACACCTTTTTTACTTCACACCGAGTTCTCTGACAAACCTCTTCATCCATATCATCTCCTTGCAACTCTCTGTAGTTGCGATGTACTCTGCCTCTGTAGTAGACAATTCCACACATCTCTGTAGCTTGGACTGCCAAGACACAGCTCCCCCTGCATAGGTAAATACGTAACCCGATGTCGACTTGAGACTGTCTTGAGCACCTTCCCAATCTGAATCTTTGTAACCCACTAACTCTGGATTATCACCACCATAGCACAAACACATATTAGAAGTACCCCTTAGATACCGTAGTATCCATTTCACTGCTTTCCAATGCTCCATACCAGGATTGGATAGAAATCTGCTTACCACTCCAACTGCGTAAGCTATATTAGGCCTTGTACACACCATTGCATACATCAAACTACCAACTGCGGATGCATAAGGAATTTTCTCCATCTTCCGTTTCTCAACATCATTCACGGGACATTGATCACGAGTAAACTTAAAATGGTTTGGAAGTGGACAACTTACCGGCTCAGCCTTGTCCATGTTGAATCTTTTCAACACCTTCTCAATATAGCTTTCTTGTGATAGCCACAACTTCCTTGATTTCCTATCACGAGAGATTTGCATGCCAAGAATACGCTTTGCTGCACCTAAGTCTTTCATCGCAAAAGAGTTTCTCAAATCTGACTTCAACCTGTCAATATATTTCTTATCTTTGCCAACAATCAGCATGTCATCAACATATAGAAAAGAATAAGAAAATCACCATCAGCAAATTTCTGAATGAATACACAATGATATGAAGCTATTCTCTTGTAGCCATGTTCCTTCATGAACGATTCAAACTTATTGTACCATCTTCTAGGAGCTTGCTTCAAACCATATAGACTCTTCTTTAGCTTGTACACCATATGTTCTTTTCATTTGACTTCAAAACCCTCGGGTTGTGCCATGTACATATCTTCCTCCAACTCACCGTGAAGAAATGTTGTCTTGACCTAGTTGTTCTATCTCAAGATCCAAACTAGCTGCAAATGCCAAAACAACCCGAATAAAAGGAAATCTCACCACTGGTGAGAAAATCTCGTCAAAGTAAACACCTTTTATATGCTCATAACCCTTCACAACTAAGCGTGTTTTATACCTTGGTTGTGAGTTACCATCTCCAGTTTTGATTCTATACACACACTTGTTCTTCAGAATTTTCTGGTTCTTTGGCTTTTCAACCAAATCAAAAGTGTCGTTCTCATTCAAAGAGCTCACCTCTTCTTTCATGGATTTCAACCACTTTTGTCTTTCAGGAACACTAAGATCTTCTTAATAAGACTCTGGTTCACCTGCATCTGTGAGCATCACATACTCATGTGGTGTATACTTTGTTGAAGGTAATCTAGGCCTGCTGGATCTTCTGAACTCAGCTTCGGGTTGTTGTTGTTGTTGCACTTCTTGCTCAACATCACCCACAGGAATATCTTCATGAGCTTCATCTTCATTATTTTGTTCGTGTTCTTCCATACCATCAACAACATCATCATCACGTTGTTCAAGAGAATGAACAACTGGATTTGGATCCACGATCATGTCTTCTTGAAGCTTTGGCATTTCGATCTTCTCAAAGTCTTCAATAGTTTGGTCTTTAAGGAATACTGCATCCCTACTTATGATAACTTTCTTATCAACTGGTTCCAAAAATATGTAACCAAACTTCTTTGTTCCATAGCCTAGGAACACACACTGCTTCGCTTTTTCATCAAGCTTTGACCTCTGATCTTTTGGGATATAAACAAATGCCCTGCAACCAAACACTCTCAAGTGATCATAAGTAGGCTCTTTGTCTCTCCAAACCTTCTCTATTACTTCTCCATCTAGCGGTCTTGAAGGTGATCGATTGATCAAGTACACAGCAGTATTCATTGCTTCACCCCAAAAATGCTTCTTCAACTTGGAATGAGATAACATACATCTTATTCTCTCAAGAATAGTGCGGTTCATCCTTTCTGCAATACCATTATGTTGTGAAGTCTTCAGTACTGATTGTTAATGACGTATACCCATGATCTTGCAATACTCTTCAAGTTGCCGAATGTATTCTCCCCCGTTGTCAGAACGAAGGCACTTCAAGGTTCTACCTGTTTCTCTTTCCACCATGCTGTGAAAACATCTTGAACACAAGAACAACATCATCTTTGGTCTTGATTGCATATGACCAAACCTTCCTCGAAGCATCATCTATGAAAGTAACACACCAAGTGTTTTGACCCTTAAAGGTCCACATACGTCAAAATGAACAAGATTAATAATACTAGAATTGTGCTTGGGTAAAGCTTTATGAAAAGAAACTCTAGTTTGTTTACCAACTAAACAATGAGTGCACTTACCCAACGGCGTACCTTTCTCCTTTGGCAATACTTGTCTTTTGGTGAGTATTTGAATTCCATTCTCACTAAGATGACCAAGTTTTCTATGCCACAGCTCGGAGGTTGAATCTTTGTCAACAGCATTCAACTCACCTTTCAACACCTTCACTTGTGTCTTATACAATGTGTCACATTTCTTGCCTCTTGCAATAACCATGGAGCCCTTGGTTAGCTTTCATTTTCCATCACCCAAGTGATTGTTGTACCCTTCATCATCTAACACTCCTGGTGACATTAGATTCAAACGAAGATCTGGTACATGTCGCACATTTCTGAGAACCAATGTGCAGCCAACACTGGTCTCGACCTTCACATCACCCATTCCTACAATCTTCGAAACATCACTGTTTCCCATTCTGACTGAACCAAAATCACCATCCCTGTAGGAGATAAACACATCTTCTCTAGGAGTAGCATGATAGGATGCACCGAATCTACTATCCACTCTGAATCAGAAACTGCAAAACTCACACATACATCATTACAATCAGAGAATGAAATAATATCACTACTTGTTACCACAACTGTAACATCATTGACTTGTCTGTCATTTACATTCCCTTTCCTTGGTTCTTTCTCTTGCTTCCTGCATTCATTTGGATAATGACCATTCTTACAACAACCCACGTCTTCTCTAGACTTTGATTGACTTCTTGACTTGTCACGGTCAAAAGCTTTGTAGGAAGCAGATTTCTGATCATATAACTCCTCTAACTTTGTCCACAAAGAATATGCTAGTTTCTCACTAGACACATGACGAATAATATAATCATCAACCCATTGTAGAATGAAACTAACAACTTTACGATTAGCAACACTCCACACTTCATCTTCTATCTTCTTAGGCTTTACTCCCTTGCTCTCTATTGGACCATATAGATCTTCACAATATAACCAATCTTCCATCTTCTCCTTTCATATCACATAGTTCTCACCGGTCAAAATAACCATTCTATTACTAGTGCTAGCCTCCGTCATTGCACAGGATTAGCTCAACCCAAAAGCTCTGATGCCACTTGTTGGGGGAGACTTACAAATCCGAGCCACTATGCGCAATACGAAAACTACACAAGCAATGAAACACAATGCGGAAATAATACAACTATGACGATATAGAAGCAATCACACAACACCGGCAATTACGTGGAAATACCCCTCCAAGGTGAAGGGTAAAAAATCACGGGAAAATCTTCCACTATAATCAATAATGGGTTATACACAATTCTCCCAATTTGGGAATAACAACAACTCCAAGATGCATATAGCACTTGGATAACCAATTTGCCTAATTACACTCACCACTAGGGTGGATCCACAATTCATTCACCTAAATAGGTAAGATTCACTATCAATTGAGAATATCAAGAGTAAGAGATACTTACTACTAGGAATTGAACAAACTCTAGATTTTCCCCCTTTAAAGAGATGTGGAAATTGATCAATCCAACTTCACCACAACAACCAAACGGACCCTTAACAAAAAACCCTTCTTCTTCCTCTTCAAGATCGACTTAAAATCTCACCAAAGAAGCATCAATGGCGGCTGCACCTTTTTCTCCCACTCACTGCCTCTCTTTCTTGTTATTTCACTAACTGGAAGATCGAGTCTCCTGGATGTTTTCGAAAGAGAACATATACCCTAACTAGTCAGCTACTAGTTAGCTCCCTCCATTGGTTAGGGGAAGGTCAAACTAATGGGCCATAAGGAAGGGATAACCCAACAGCTATTTCATTGGAAAATGTAAATAGGAAAACTATTATTAACGATCGATGATTCAAATTGCAATACCATAACCTTATTATTTCTCTGAACACTTTACCCTGCAAATATTAGAAAAGGTCCATGTTAACTTCGTGAACATAGTTTAGGAGACGAGCATGGAATGTGTCCGATAATTAATGAAATTAAATTTTAGTACCAAATTGGAAGGGAAATCTTGTTGATCTTCATCGTCGTCGTCATTATCTTCATCACCTTCTTCGGCCCCGAAATTCTTCTTTAACAGGTCATCCTTCGAGTACATCTCCATTCGTGGTGCTCCGGGCATGCCCTGAAATCATGTGAGAGCAGAACTAATCATCAGAAATTGAGAAAAGTTTTTGCATTGCAAAGTATAAACACCAATATATTAGGCAGCAGTAGGCCGCTTTAAATTTTGGAAATTTTGTCTATCTTTTAGAGCTAAATGACACTGTCACACTTGACAATAAACTTGACTAATATATCCAGCACTATGCTTATACTATAGTTAAACTGACTAACATGTCAAGATTATTTCAATAATTATCAAAATAAAAGTAGGGAATTTAGAAAAATCCAAAACTAAATTTGTTGTTTCGAAAAAGTAAGGGGTCCTCTCAAAATCAATGGGGACTAGTTTTCACACTTAAAATAAGTAAGTAAAAAAAATTATATTGTACACAATCAGTGGTGGAGAGCAGAGAACTTGCTACAACTAAAAAATCCTTGATATTTCTTTTTGTTTTTGAAATGTACCTTCATATCGAACATTTCTAGCTACTAAAAAAAAAAGAAACATAAAAAGACGAAGACTATGTACTATCTATGTAAGTTGATTGAAAGAGATTTTTCTTAAATATAATTTAAATTCATAACTAAATGTAATTATAAATATAAAGGCTAATCTAAATTTATGGGTCGGCTAAATATAAATTTTATGGAAATTATAAGGGTCCAAAAAGGTTTTCTGAAATTTTGGAGTGGGCTAAAGCCCACCTTAGCCTCCCCCACCTCGGTCGCTGAATTTGAGGCTTATGGCTCTGGCTAAGTTCATATATGCTCACTAACTAATCAGTTATGAGTCCTTAGTGGTTACAGCTAGGGTGTGCATAAAATACGGAACCGCGGATTTCATCCGTAACCGTCCGTAAAATTACGGGTGAAAACCAATCCGCAAGAGTCTATGGGCAGGACACGGGTGAGTTTTCAAATCCGCAAGGTTTAGCGGTTTGGTTGCGGTTGGTTTTGTAAATCCGCGGATTAACCCGCACCGTAGGTTATAACAAAAAAAGATAAAGCCCAGTTAAATAAAGCCCGGCAAAACAAAGCTTATGAGCCTTCAGCCATGTATTCTGCTATTTAACCTAACAGAGTTTGCTTTGAAATGAAACGAACTGAAGTTCCCCTTCGCTCAATTTCATGTTAGTTTCAGTCCAAATATCTTTTGATTTTTTTGAATGGTGTTCATATCTACATTATGGAATTCTCCTTTCGGCTTATTAGTCCCTGAATACTGATTCTACTCCAAATCAATTACTTTGTTTTTCATTATTATGCACGCAAGTTGTTTGATGAAATGCCTAGCATAGCATGTCCAAAAATTCCCTCACCGGTTTTGTTTGTTTACTTCTTCTTCTTTTTTTTCCTTCTGACTAAATCCGTGGTTAAACCGCATCCGGTCCGTATTACCCGTTGATCCGCGGATGTGAAATCCGCGGGTGATTGGGCCGGTCACGGTTTAATTTCCCAAATCCGCAACTTTGACGGTTTGGTTGCGGGTGACCCCTAATCCGCAACCGTCCGTCCGTTGCACACCCCTAGTTACAACCTTACAGGATACTAGCTGCAAGTCCAATACAAACAATGGCACCATTACCTTTCAAATTTGAGAGGTTCCCAATAGCCGTGATTCACATACTTCTACGATATGTCAAATGTTTACCCATTTGAGAATAAAGAACTAGCTCAATGACCTATACTGTTGAAATATGCTAACATCTTGCTTCATTTTTGTTTCAATCTTCAGCTCATTTACAAATGAGGGAATATTGTGATATATATATATGGATAGTATGGGCTTATTTTCAACCGAATTTTAATTTATCATGAGAAATCCAGGGGTAATTAATTTGCGTTACCTCCCACATAAAGATTGGTAATTTGAATTACCTTCCCTGCAGAAATAAAATTAGCAAAACCTCCTCTCGTCAATAATTCCGTCCATTCCAAGTTAGTAGATTCAGCACTAACTTACACGTGTTTTTTTAATTTTTTTGGGTAATCCGTGTTACCTCCCCTGTAAAGATTGGCAATTTACATTACCTCCCCTGTAAAGGAGGAAATTTGCATTACCTCTCATACAAAAAATCACGTGTAAGCTAATGCTGAGTCGGCTAACTTGGAATAGACGAAATTATTAACGAGATGAGGTTTTGCTAATTTTATTTTTATAGGGGAGGTAATGCAAATTACCAATCTTTACAGGGGAGGTTACACAAATTACCCTGAAATCCTGAATCTCTCAGGGTGGTATATTTGGTTGTTGGCTGTAAAAGCCGGCTCCATTGGCCCGTGACTTTTACAGCTAACATGAAGTCACAAGTTCGGGATTAACTTATTCCATACCTGATCAAGATAATAAATCAAACTAAGATTACACAGATACCAAATACATTAAAATCAAATAGTAAAAAGACCAACGCCTCAGTGTCTTCATGTGGTATAGATGATACCACATAACCATGAAGTCACCGGTTCAAAGCTGGTGCAGAGAAATAGTAAAAAGAACAACATACTTTTCGTGATGCATGAATTCAAAGCATAGCAACATTCATTTAAATAAACTAGTACATTGATAAAACATCTATAAGATGCATGATTTAATTAATTATTTCCTCATCCTTTTTCAATTAGTTATCACTTGTCACTTCTTTTTGCTTAGCGAGGATGTATTCATCCAATTTGACTAGGGTCTTATAGATCATTTCCTTAATCATGTAAGGTTCAGGAACCATCTCATTTACTTTCTCATACTTCACCGACCACTTCACAGTCCCTCCTCTTTTTTCGACCTTCTCGTCTTCTTCATCAAAAACCTTATGATCACTTGGAGCAACTTTAAGCTGAGGTTCATAACTATTGTAAAGCTTTAATAAATCTCCACCAATAACACTGTAAGTTATTGTCTTGGTTAGTTCATCCAGATTTTCTATTTTTTTTTATCTCTTCCATCATAACGGGAGCCCCTTCAACCAATGTACCTAAAAGAAGAAAAAAAACATATTAGTGACAAAAAAAATATGTTACACTTGGATTTCTAATTTCATCTTATATTTTGCCATCTTCATTGGGATATGCAATAAATTTGAACTTACTTGGATTTATTTTCCAGAGGGTAACTGTTATGTGCATGTTGGTTTATATGTCGTATTTATTATAGTTTGAATAGATACTATTAACTGTGTGTACTCGGTTGGTCTTTGGGGTACTTGTTGTATGCATTAGTTTAGGCTATTGTTTCTGTCTCAGTAGAAGTTGTAAAGGGATAGGTTTGGGCGGTTATATATTAGATAGGGTCAGTTGTTCTCATTCCTAGTTTGTAGGTAACTTCTCTCATTCTCTGTATAAATATCTTGTATAATCAAATGAATGGAATCAGAGAATTATTAGTAAAAACATTGTTAGTATTTCTAACAGAGAGGTCTTGGTGTCCCTATGATGATACCGGAGGTCCGGCGTCCCTCTAACGATACGGAAAAACTACCCCGCAATCCAGTTCTACATCATTTTCATCTTCATCTCTAGTCACAATCATGATCTGTTACGGAACACCGTAACAGTAACAGATCCATTGTTTTCTCCATTCATTTCTTCAGTTATTTCAATACTCTTATAATTTATAAGTCTCGGGTAGAACCTCGGGAAAAATAGCTGACCAAGTTTTAAGAGATTCCCAAAACATGTCTGCTGAGCTTCTAATTTCTACTACTAAGTCAAGTGTACCAGCAACACCGGAAACAACCATTGTTACTTATCATATCTTATCAATGATTTGCACTCAAAATACATACGCTCATACAGTATGAAACTAAAAATAGAGGACATACAAGGGTTGTGTAAGAAAGAGCACGAAGTTTACTCTGTATATATACCAATTAGAAGATAAGTTTTGTACTATGTATCATTTAAAGCCTTCATCTGTACACACAACTCCCTAGTTAATGCTTTTTTTTTTTTCTTCTTTTTTTGTTTAATGATGAAAGAAGAATCTTTCAAGGAGGAAGAAGAATTTACAAATCTTTAGCCTTTTACAAGTAGAGAAAGTGAGCAAATACGTATCAAGATTGGTAATATGGGTACAATTTACCAAGACCGACTCTTATGGCTCTTTCCAAGCTAGTCATATTACATGTCGGTTTCGGAAGAGTCTAGGCTAGGCTGTAGTTCCCTATTTTGGTGGTGGACGGACAACGGTTGTCCGTTTTTGAGAGAGAAATGAACAATGGTTATCCGTTTTCTATTTTACAAGCCTCTAACCCGGTGCATACGCACCGGTTGCATAACAGTGGAAGTCTATGCAGTCTCTGAAATATTATTTTGTGAGCTATAATTTTAAGTAATAGGAGAAGGAAGCATGATCTCACCTTTTCTTCTTTATAAAATGTGATAAAAATAAAAGAGACACATTCTTCAAAATATTCCAATAATATTAGCTTCTGCAACAGTTAAACAACGGCGAAAGGAAATTACCAACGATGTATCCCTTTAAACTTCCTTGGGAAAAATGTTGCGTCTTTTTTAACGCATATTATTTTGACCATCAATAGTAACAGCTAATTTTATGTTGGAATGTATTGCTCTCTATTATCTTAACAAAAATGACTCCACTGGCATCAACATTTGCACTAAGTATAAAATTGCAGGTAAAGAGAGGATCAATGATTGATTATTTGATATAGAAGTGATTAATAAAGTTATCTTATAAAAAAAAATGTACCACCTTGGAGTTTGTCAATGAAACTCACTATAACCATGTACAGTTGATTTTCCTCATTAGTTTTGGTGATGTGAACTCCATTTGCTGAACATGTAGCCTGCACGTTTTATCGTAACGATGATGTTCATGTTGCAATTATTATTAGTGTTCGTTCTTTCGTGAGCACTACCACACCCAGAGAACCGCCTTGTTGGAGTGGAGACCCCCTTAAAATTTCTCTTTTCTTTCATTCCCTTTTCTTCATTTCTCTGTTAATTCTTTCCCCGTTGGCCATTGCTTCCATGTTCGATTTCTTGTCGTCCTGATCACAGTTTGTACGTACTTTTCTTTTTTAATACTTCTCATTTTCCAAAACCAAAATAATGTTTATTTTCTTCAAAATATATACTACCTCCGTCTCTAAAAAATAGGCAGGTTTGTATGTAATTAAATGCAAAGTTGCCTATTTTTTAGAGACGGAGGGAGTAAGTATTTTCTATTGGGTTACCTATGTGACCGTACACCGTTGATTAAATGCAAAGTTGCCTTAGAAGTTATTTCGTCATCGCGCAACGTGTATGAAAAGAAGTGAATCCACTCATCTACATTGTTTCTTGCCCTTTTTTAAGCAGGTATAGTCTGCAATGTGCCATCTTACATCCCTTCGCAGCCTCCACCCTCTTTCCCCTTGCTACCAACTGGTCTTCCGAAGGCATCTAAGGTCCTGGTACGTAGGAAAATTTGGGGAAGCAATTCTTTATGTTACGGTGCGATAAAAACAAAAGAAATAATTGAAGAATAAATGCCACAAACCCATTTCATATTGGTGTTTATTTTATAACTCGAATCATCCTGCGGGATACTGCCTTCAATGGTTACTTCCTATACAAACTTCTGCATCTTTTTTTTGGATAATCTCGCTCACAGTCACACTAATAAAGGATTTGCAATTGATTTAAGTTGCTTCTACTGTCTGTCTATTGTCGCTTCCTTCTTTCAATATGCAACTATAAATGGTAAGTCGGGGTAGTATATCTATGCACATATGTTTCCTAGTACCAACGATTCTCAATCTCATTGGCATCAGATAAGCTTTGCCATTCCGGTGGTTGTCCCGACTCGCAACACGTTGTTCAAGTATTGTGACACCAATCTGGAATCTCTAAACAATTTTGCAAGCTTATTCTCATAAATATCTTGGTTATAGACCGAATAACTTTTGGATACACAACGGAAATTGCAGTTGCCTCTTTCCAAATGAGACCCTAACAATGGCTATTATTCTTCTTTGAAAAAATTGAGTGTTTCTTTTCCAGATTTGTGTCCTAAACTGAGGGATAGAAAATGATTTCCGAGAAGAACATAAATCTTAATATCAATAAACGGTGATGAGTATCTTTCGAAAGAGGTTTTCTTGAACAGATTTTATCGAGGCAGATAAAGGTAAATCCATGATCTCCTATATTTGTAGGATCCGAAAAATAACCAATAAGAGATATTGGAATTTGAAGAACTTGGAACGTTTTTATTTTCTAGTGTCGGTTAGGATTTCCATTAAAAGCAACGTTTCGAATTAAGATGTATCTTTTGGGGTGAGTTGGCAATGATGACATGGAAAATAGGATGACATGGTTTAACCACAGAGCAGAACGATTGTGGTGACGCCATGTGTCTCTTTTGGGATCCCTTATGGCCTTATTATAAAAAAAGATTGGGTCCCCTTGTTTCTCTGTCAAATGAGTTTTGTCTAAGATCCCAATTGTTTACGCAATTTTTAACCAAAAACGAATAATGATTGAAAAAGCGGGGGTCGAACAACTTCACCCAATATTTCGCTTAGCAATCTGTATGGACTAACTCCAATATACTTTTAAGAGAATCAACTAGACAGTCAGATTCAATCTTAATAAAAAGTATATCAAAAAGTTATATCTCAATTTCTCGATTCAATCCCAACTCAAATAAATAGAAATTTGCGAGTCTGATTGAATACAAGAGAAATACCTTGAAAGGTACCAAAGACCAATGTTCAAGGATCAATCAATTTCAATCAACAACCAAAGGTTGGATTTACCAATTGATCGATACAACGCACAACCTGTGATATTTCAATTATATAACAAAATATAAGGCGGAAAAGAAATAGCACAGACACCAGAAGTTTTGTTAACGAGGAAACCACAAATGCAGAAAAACCCCGGGACCTAGTCCAAATTGAACACACACTGTATTAAGACGCTATAGACACTAGCCTACTACAAACTAACTTAGGTCTGGATTGTAGTTGAACCCCAATCAATCTCACACTGATCCAAGGTACAGTTGCGCTCCTTACGTCTCTGATCCCAGCAGGATACTACGCACTTGATTCCCTTAGCTGATCTCACCCACAACTAAGAGTTGCTACGACCCAAAGTCGAAGACTTTAATAAACAAATCTGTCTCACACAGAAAAGTCTACAAGAATAGATAAATCTGTCTCCCACAGAAATACCTACGAGTTTTTTTCCGTCTTTTAATAAATCAAGGTGAACAGTAACCAATCGATAACCCAGACTTATATTCCCGAAGAACAGACTAGAATTATCAATCACCTCACAATAATCTTAATCGACTAGCGAAACAAGATATTGCGGAATCACAAACGATGAAACGGAGATGTTTGTGACTTCTTTTCTATCTTTCCTATCGGAGAAATTAATCTCAAGCCAATCTTACGATTGTACTCAAATACGATAGAAACAGTAAGATCAGATCACGCAACTATAGAGAAAATAGTTGGGTCTGGCTTCACAATCCCAATGAAGTCTTCAGGTCGTTAACCTACAGGGTCTCGATAAAAACCTAAGGTTAAAGGAGAATCGACTCTATCTTATACAACTAGTATCACACAGGAGGTATGGGGATTAGGTTTCCCAGTTACTAGAGTTCTCCTTTATATAGTCTCCAAATCAGGGTTTGCAATCTAAGTTACCTTGGTAACAAAGCATTCAATATTCACAGTTAGATGAAAACCTGATTAGATTCAAGCTAATATCTTTCAACTGTTAGATCGAACTTAGCTTGTCATACACAAATGAAATGCACGTTCATTTAGGTTTGGGTAA
This sequence comes from Papaver atlanticum, assembly GCA_023531105.1. Lineage (NCBI taxonomy): Eukaryota > Viridiplantae > Streptophyta > Magnoliopsida > Ranunculales > Papaveraceae > Papaver > Papaver atlanticum. Next base: position 2,310,016 of record JAJJMB010011750.1, on the reverse strand, counting down.
CCGTACCTGAACGTGTACACCTAGTTGGTTCAACAGTAGTTAACCAATGGTTAGCCATATGAGCACTTTCATATCAACCTTATTCATCTTCACCATAACTAGTTCAAGTGACTCAAATGAACTAGTTAGAGTGTTGTTCAATTGCTTAGATCTCATAGAAGTATATAAGACACAATCGAAGCAAAAACGATTTTGATTCACTCGAATCGATTCATGAACTTTAAAGCCACGGTTTTCAAATATGCATTCCTTAATATATAAATGTCTTAGTTCACGAATAAAACGTTTTTAGAAAATAACCCACTTAAGTACGCATACGGGTACGCATACTTAAGTACCCGGACTGAGCTTATTTTCAGTTCACAAACTTCAGCAGAAATTCACGGGATGTGAACTTCCGACAGTACGCGTATAGGTACGCGGACTTAGCTCCGGTTATCCTAAACAGCAAAGTACGCATACTTTGGTTCAAGGATTTTGGACTTACACAAGTATGAGTTTACATACAATGTTTATATCCATTCAAGGTTATATATTCTAAACTATCATTTCAATCATTGAAACATTCTTATAGGATGTTATATATAGCGGTTATTCAAACACTATTTTTCATCAAAGCGATTTTCAAGGGATTGAAACAATAACATGACTTTCGTCACGAGTAAAGATGAACTTCGGACAAAGCAAAAGCTTACCAACACATATTTCGAGAAAAAGATAAGCGAGATAAACTCGGCTCGAAATAGCAAATGTGTATGATAGAAGTCTATATAACAATACGATTTTTGTCTCAAGATAGGAGATAGAGTAGATAGACTTTTGAGTGATAGATAAGTTCAAGTCTCCACATACCTTTTTGTCGATGAAGTTCCACCAGTTCCTTGAGTAGTTCTTCGTCTTTGTATGATGAACGCTGTGGAGTCTAGAGCTCAACTATACTTTCTATCCTAGTCCGAGACTTATCTATAAGTAGACTAGGAATCAAGACTTATAGTTTTGGCAATTAAACTTGACAAACAAGCTTGAGATAGCAACATTTGCGAGTTCGACCGAGCAGTGCTCTAACAATCTTCCCCTTTGTCAATTTTAGTAACAAAACTATCAATACATATGGAATACAAAATAAATAAACTTTGCAGCTTCTCATCCACATGCATGATCTCCTTGGTTCTTCAACATTACTCGAAATCTTCGTCACTTTTAAGTACTCCAATGATTCCAAAGATATTCAATGCAGCATCACCGTTGTTGAAGATCCGTAGCCATAACAATGAGAAAACAAAAGATCTCAATCATTATTACACAGTGTCATAGTATTATTACACAGCATCAAAGTTCAATTATATCATAACTTCGGCAACAATACTATGGTGATATGTATCACTCCCCCTTAGTCAATACTCCATCTCACATGGAAACCACTCCCCCTTACATAATGATCCGAAAACCATATGTATTTGTAGTGTGAACTACACATTAATTCTCCCCCTTTTTGTCAATAAAATTGGCAAAGGTACGAAAACTAGTGGGATCCTAATGAAATTTCCATAGAGACATTTCATGACCAAAAGAAAGTACATACCAACTTTTTAGATGCAATCATATAGCCGAAACTAAATGCATTCATCAAGGAGTTTATAAAGATACAAGATAACTCCTATAATATTCCACAGCCGCACTCCCCACAAAGATTTGGCAATTAAGCACAAGTTCAATTAAGAACTCTCCCCCATAAAATGTCATTCCCGAAAGAACAACAAGAGCGACCTTACTTTCACAAGAAAAGAAGGATTTATTTGGACATAAACAAATTACATAAGAATATGAATTTGTATCCAAAAAACTCAATTAAATTAACCACGAGAAAACCCATTACTAATTTAATTAGAAATGCTCACATAAGAGAACTTACGAAAACGCACAATATTTAACATAAGAATATGGATCAGGGAAGATCAATACTGCGGAATAAACAAAGATTCATTCTATTCTTTATCACCATTTTCACAATGACATATAATAGACTTAATCTTTGTAAACAAAAGCTCATCCTATCTTCCATCAATATTTGCATAATGACATAATAGGCTTATCTTTTGTTTGTAAAAAGTTCATTCAATCTTTTATCAATACTTGCTTATCGACATATGAAGGACTTTACTTTTGACCACGTATGGGACAATCACAGTTCACGGATGCAAACACACATATCCCATAACAAATTGCAATATATAAAACCATAAAGATTAATACTGCAAAATCATCTTCCAAACCAACTTTAGAATTTAAATAAATAAATCTAAAAGCATTGAAGATGAAAAACGTTGGACATAGCTATGTGTAATCACAATAATGGTTATTCCAAACCCTAGTTATCCTTCTTAAAACACAAGAATAAATTCTCATAAGAAGTTTTCCTAGACATTGAGACCTCTAAAAAATTCTTTATCGTCCCCGAACTCCTTGTCGTCAACAACCATTAGAACATACGGTTCATGAAGATAGGAGTCAATTCCAACAAACCTTCTAGGTTGATGATGTCGAACCAGGGCTTTCTGAATTTCAAGAGTTCTCATAACAAAAGCCTTTATTTGTTGAATCTCTTTCCTTGTTTCCTTCAACTTTTCAAGAACATCAGAAAACTTCTGAGAATTTGAAGAAACAGCTCTTGGCTTCCTTACATTCCTTTTTTTTATTTTCAAAGTTGGAGGTAACAGAGATCTTTCTTTTTCCTTCATGATTGATGGCTTAACGATCATATTAACATCTTTTCCATCAGAAGACATGATGCTTGGAGTATCCATATGCGAACGGGTTTGTGAGAGGAAATCACAACTTAAACTCAACAAGCAGTCTTAAGTTAAAAAGAGTTTCAGAGAAGGAAAAAGAAATGTAGGGTTACGAAACCTTTAAAACAGGTTCGTGCACGCACAACTCACATCCCTAAGAAAGGTAGAATTGTCGAGAATAACCCTCTTTAATTAAAAAGACCAGGGACGTCCTTTTCAATTGTTGATGGTGGTTTTTAGTTCAAATCGTAAAACCCCGTATTTAATGCGCTGTCATCCTGCAAAGGAACAAAAACCATTTGAAAGCAATGAGTGCATAAACCTCTTCGCTCACAGATGTATTGAGCAATTCAATATATTTGGATATATATGAATATATATAAAATTCACTCAGAATGGTGCATATAGCAATAATCCCAAATATTCTATGAATTTTATTCTCTACCGGCATTATTCACTGATGCATCGCCCGCCTAGTATTTTCCTATGCTATGTTCCCCAGCTGAACTTTCAATGTTGGCATGACATGACGATTAATGTTCACTCGCAGCAGAGTAGCACGAATCTCCCGAAGTGTCAATATTGAAATTGGCATGAAAACACTCGCGTAGGCTACACCACTCTCTGATAAAGAGATCAGCGTGTTTACACACTTTTTAATTAAAAGTTAGTGCGATCGAACGCGTTTAAATTCCTTAAGGAAAATCTAGACTGTCCATATCAGTCTTAAAAACGATCACGGCCACACGATTTGGCCACACAATTCAACAGGCCTATCCTACTTCTAGCGGAACTAGGCGATCATCATGATGACCACCGTTGGTCCCACTAACATCCCGACCGATCGGATTCCATCTAGTACACCCGCAACGCCTTTAAATGCTGACCCTAACATGGGTGATGGCGTTGTTGAAAGATGAGATCAAACGAGCTAAGACCGGCAAAAGCGGTCTCAAAAACATCACAACCGCCCAACTTAGCTAGCCTAGTTAGATGGCTTAGATATTCCTTCGAATGATCAAAGAGGTGCTGACGCGTTCACCGGCGACCCAGCTCCATACCTGGTTGATCGAACTACACATAGCATGTAGTTGCATCTTTTCTGCTACTACACCCAAGATGATCTTAACCATCAAAACATACATAAAAATAAGATAAAGAACAGGAAAGTAAAGGGAGACAAATCTTTTACATGGTTCGGTCAATGGTGACCTACATCCACGGGATTTCACTATGATTATTAGTATTACAAGATCTCCCTTGGAGGAGGCTCTCATGGAGCTCTAAGGAATAAGAAGAAGACCTATGGAGGCCATCAAAGAGAGAGGGATATCCTTAGCTAGAGAGACTACCTTTCCTAATATATTTCTCTTTCTCTCTTATAGGGTAGGTGGTTACATTGAATTACATATATACCCATAGGGCTGACTAGATAGGATAAGACTAAGTGGTTGGGTGTACATAGTGTATTTGGTTGTATTGTACTAACATACTTCGTCTCCTAATCTTGCGCCACATAGCGAGATGATCTTTTGCCCTCACATTTTGCTCCTTTGGTTGAGGGTTGTTGGAACAATAATCCTTAAGCAAATCAACCTCGGTGTGACTTTCAAGGCGAGAGGAGTGGCTGAGCGAGATTTCTGAACATGCTTGGTTCTGATCTGGCTTATATTCAGGCTTCACTTCTGTAGTATGTTTGGTTGGGGTTGTCCGAGTTGGGTTGCTGCGATGCTTGTGCTTCACGATCCGTGATCTGTGCTACACAATGTAGATGTGCGAGTTGCAATTGTAAGTAACAGTGCGAGGTCGCTTTGACTTCTTGGTCATTGATTCTTTGCTGGAGTTGGTTCGTCTCTTCAGTTTATGGTGTGCAGTACCGAGCTTCATGGCTCTTTGTTGTTGCTGAAGGAACTTCGCAGAAGAATATAACCAGCTTTTAAAGTATTAATACTTGCCCCTGTTCTTTTGTGAAGTTCTGAGGCATTCCTTCTGGTCATGATCGTTGTGGTTGCTCCTTGGCGGTTTATGCTCTAGCTCCGCCTGGCTTGGTTGGTATCATCAGTTCCTGACGACTTGTCGTAGTTACGCCTCTCGGGACCATCATGGGTACCTGCTGCTCCTAGGAGAGTCATAATTTCTATATGGAAAAAATATAAAATTAAGATTTTTCTTCGCAAGCATAATATTATTGTGATTAAATACTGTAGTTTTAAGCATACATGCTACAGTTCAAAGTTTTGCATTTGCAAAGATAGAATAAGATACTAAATATCGTTAAGCATGCTTATGGTATGAAAAATTTGTATTCAGGAATTCAAGCATATGTAAACTATTTATGCTGTATATTGAGTTATTTAAGCATTTTGCGAGAAAAACTAATGGACTTCATGGAAAAACAGTTCTTTAATACAAGTGGTACTTAGATGTTTCTCCCTCTGGATGGTTGTTTTTGCGTCCTTAGCTTTCTCCTTGCTCCGAGCGATGAAGAATCTTTAATACAACAGTTCAATAAGTATACTCCTGTAGCATTTGAGAGGATGAGTTTTTGAACAAATCCAAGATATATGTAAATCAAATCAAAAGAAATGAAATAAATTGAGATAAATTCTAGAAGAACAAGTTTGAGATAGATAAGTTTTAAAACTTATAGCTTTTTACTGGTGTAAAAAGTCTTATGTGTGTAATTCATCGTTGTGGGGTCTGCCAAATGACTTCAGATTGCAGTCCGAGGTCTTGCCCCGAGGACTTACTAAATACCTCAAATCGTGCAGCTGCACGATTGATTAGATGCCTTCGGATGGTAATCTGAGGTCTTATTTTGTTCTCCGAGATATATCGGATGCTCATATCTATGGGAACTCAAAATGTCTTCGGATCGTAATCCGAAGTATTTCCCCGAGGACTTACTGACTGCCTCAATCTGTGATCCGAGGACCTGTACCTTTGTTGAAGGTTTTAAGTTGTACATTATGCTTTCGGATAGTAGTCCGAGGTCTTTCTTTTTGTACTCCGAGGTCTATCGGAGGCTTGTTTCTATGGGGACTCAAAAAGCCTTCGAATCGTAACCCGTAGTCTTACTCCGAGGACTTACTGATTTGCCTCAAATCGCATGGATGCGAGATTTGGTTTTATGCCTTCGGACAGTAGTACAAGGTCTTACTTCGTGATCCATTTGGAAGATTGGTTTGTGGGGACTCAAAATGTCTTCGGATCGTAATCCGAAGTCCTTCCCCGAGGACTTACAGATTGCCTCAATCTGTGATCCGAGTATCTAAACCTTTCTTGAAGGTACTGAAGGTATACACTGCCCTCTTTGGTTTTTGAAAGCTTAAGCTTTTGAAAGCCAAAGTCAAGGTTTTTCCCCTAATTCCATTTTCTGAATATATCATTTATGATGCTACTGCTTGTAGCTTATACCTGCATAAATCAAATTAAGATAGATTAGCAATGAAGCAAATTCAAAATCATAATGAAATGATTGTAATTGAACCTTGATAAAGTTTTACTGTTGCACTTGTGTGCGATTTTATACGAGGGTCACACCATAGTGATATCCCTTTCATCCTTGGACAAGTTATGGGTTATAAGTCCGAGAAGTGATCAGCTTCCCATTTGGCCAGATAACCTCTTACAATTCAAGTCGAGGATTTCAAGGATCCTTCTGATGCCGAGTATGTGCCCCTATCGTACAATTATTCGTAGATTCTATAAAGTGCTTCTCTGTCGGAAGGCACCTGCCCCATAGTCGGCTCGTGGCGCATACTATGATGAGGGCGATACCTCTGATAGTTGATTCGCATTTCAACCTAAAGTGAGTCAACCATAGGGTACCTCCTGAAGTACTGGACATCATATGATTCGCGATCGAGATGGTATTACCCTAGGTCAGTTTTCCGTCTCGGGTAGCTTAGGGAGTCCCCGCATCATCCAACTTCTATGGTCAGATGGCATTGCCCTAGGTCATATTTCGTATCAGACAGCTTGAGCATTGCTCGCATCATCATGTTTAGGATGGAATGGTGTGGCTAGCACCTTACCATTCGTGATGATCTTGAGGAGATGTTTCCTCGCGTAGGGTTCGTTCCCCTGTTCCCATTCGTGATGGTCCTAAGGACATGTTTCCTCGCATAGGACTAGTATCCCGATTACCATCTGTGATGGTCATGAGGATATATTCCTTGCATAGGGATTGTACACTGATTTCATTCATAATGGAACAACACTAAGTAAGTGATCCTGCAAACAAATAACATATATAATATATATACATTCAACAGATAAAACAAACATATGAAAATAAATTATATGGCATCGAGAAGAGATTTTTTCGTATGGGGCTCATAGCCCGATTACCATCGTGGTGGCATTGAGAAGATATGTTCTCGCACGAGGGTTTGGTTTACCCCGATACCATTCGTAATGGTTTCGAGAAGATGTTTTCTCATATGGGGCCCATAGCCCGATTACCATCGTGGTGATATTGAGAAGATATGTTCTCGCACAAGGGTTTGGTTTACCCCGATACCATTCATAATGGCTTCGAGAAGATGTTTTATCTGATGGGGATCATGCCCCGATTACCATCTATGATGGAAAATATCATATTAAGAACACTAAGTATCCATGCAAACGATGACAAGAGGAGGATATATATAAATACAACACATTCATTCAATATCGCTGCAAGAAAACACACGTATATAGAACAAGAGGAGGATGTATGTATGATACATAGAGTGACCCTGCAGGAAAACACATGTATATAATAAGAGGATGTACCATACATACATCAAATGTCCCTGCAAGCAAACACAGATACAACAATAGCTTTATTTGCGGATTACGACTAATCCGACTCCAACCTTAGTGCATGATAAGCACGCCTTTATGCGGATTTCAACTAATCCGACTCTAACCTTATCTAGCATAATGCTAGTCCCTAATGCATGATAAGCATGCCTTTATGCGGATTACGTCTAATCCGACTATACTTTATGCGGATAATTAATCCGACTTAACTGAATTCATCCACCATATGGAGATTTGCTGCAAAACATCAAATGTTAATCCATCAAATTTAACGTTAAAGCATTAAATAATTTTAAAGCATTTACTTTATGTAAACAGTTTCTGTTCATTTTTATGCGATAAGGTGTTGCATTGTCATTTATTGTGATGCTCGTTGTGGAGCAGGTTGCGCTAGATTGCGGAACTCGATTCTGGATGTACCAATGTGATAGTATATCGGCTCAAGACTTTGGAAGTACCAGTGCGATACGTATATCGGCTTAAGTCTCTGGAAGTACCAGTTGGGCGATACGTATATCGGCTTAAGTCTTTGAGACTAGCTATTCTTAGCCTTCTCTTAAGTAAAATTGTGCCTTGGTTAAGCATATTGATATTCATTATTGAATGTAAATAGATGAGTTAGAAACTGTTCCATTCGCCCTTAGACTGGCAGGAATGGAAGGAGATTGTATCGTCCTTGAGATTTGTAGCTTTTATCATAAGGTTGTTGCTTGCCTCTTAAACCCCTGGAAATTCCAATTGCTGGTTAGTAGCAGTAAATAAGGTATATTTACAAATGAAAATGCTTCAAATCCTATCAGTGATTAGGCATTTTTGAGTTCATTTATAAAATGATAAATGTCAAAGATAAAGAGATGAAAATGTCCCCTGTTGTGGACGTTGTTTGCAAGCTAAATTGTGAGCTCGGCGAACTCGGGTGCACTGTTGCGGCTGATCCGAGATGCATTATTGTGTCTAATATGTCTCAATTGTATATATTGTTAGTGTTCGATTTTGTATTTATTTTGTTATTTTATGTCTTTGTAGGTATTTTTAGACAAATAAGCTCTTGCGGCGAAATTGGCTCGAAAAGTGGTGTTTTACACCCCAGGATAGAGTACTAAAGGCACCCCAGAAATGCACCGGAAACACTCCAGAAATGTATCGGAGGAACCCCGGAAAAATTACTATCTACGCCCAAAAATTACTATTTGCACCCCATAAGACAAGTGCTAAAGGGACACCCGTGCAGGATTAGGGGGAGGACATGTTCTTCTCAAATTCAAAAAATGAATTTTGGCGGGAAAATATTTTCATTAACAGCAGAATTTCAATCGGATGTTTGGACGTGATTTAGTGAGATTCAATCCCTGAAACTTAGTGGGTAGACGTGATATGACTATATAAAGCTAGTATGGGTGATTTTATCGATCAAATTTGGCTGGATAACTTGGTTTAATCCAAACAGGGAGTTGGAGGAAAAACATGAGCTTGCATGAGTTGTGAGAAATTTAAACGTGTACTGCACGTGCTTGGAAGATTTAATCGATATTATAGAGCGTGAAGAAGGTATAGAAGGAAATAAATACAGCTGCAGATGCGTGAAAATCAAAATCAATGAAAAAAATGGAAAAAAATATTCCCGAGTAAAAGAAGATTATTTGTAGTTAATGGAGGAGATTCAATGTCGCAATGATGTATAAATAGGTTCCTAGGATCACATAGAAGGGGTGTAGAGAGTTTGGGGTCGATAGGAGAGCTCAGGAGGCGTGAATCAAGAGTTTTCAGAACTCTGTTGTTGCTGCTGCTGCTGCTCGTGAAGAACAGGGAAACAGCGACGGTTTCTTCAACTGGTTGTACAGTTTCTTCAACTGGTTTGCAACATTTATTTTCGTTGTAACAGTTTCTTCAACTGGTTTGCAACATTTATCTTCACTGTAACAGTTTCTTCATCCTCTTCTGCAACATTTATCTTCAGATTTGTAACGATTATCTTCATTATAACAGTTGAGAGTTGAAACAGTCGGTCTGTAACGCACCTGTGCTGTTGCAGATTTCCTGTTTCATTATTTTTTCTTCTTGTAAACACTTTTTGAGCCATGAATACATATTTTGAGTGTGTTTTCGACATGATGAGTTAAACCCCAACACTGGGACGACGGAGGAGGCCGAACTTCATACATGGGTAAATTTATTTTTATTCTTTTTATGACTTTTGCATTAAAATTAATTGAAATATGATTTGATTAAATTGGTTGTCATTTGATTAGATGGGTCATGCTTAGCTTAGGTGATTTGATGTCTCATGCTTAACATTTACAATCAATGTTTTGAGAATCTACCTTGGAAAAAATAGAGTCCATGTTTATATTTCTTGAGCTAAAATTGTTGAGAATAAATAAGTGAACCTTATATTATAAAGATTGGCTAAATCCTTAGTCCCAGTACCTCTCGCCCATTGTTAAATATCTTTGTATATATTTATTTAGTATTTTTAAAAAACTTTAATCTCTACAAATCCGAGTGAACGACAACCCTATTACTACCACTATTCAAAATTCGATCAATACGTATAGCCTGTAAGCATTTTAAGCATATTATATTATGATAATTTACTATGAATGGCATGTTAGATGACATGCAGTAAAATGTATTGAGTTTAAATCTTTGAGACTAGTGATCCTTAGCCTTCTTTGGAGCTAGATAGCGTGTAACTGAATCATGTCAGTTGCTTCTCTGTATTGGAGAATTACTCCGGCCCCTGTGTATTTCAATTAAAGGTTAATAACCATTCAAAATAGTTAAAGACGAGTTATTATTATGTCATAATTAAAAGAGAGTAATATCCATTGTAACTACTGATCTTTTAACTAAGCATATGTATTTCATAGTAAGTTGGATATACTATTCAAACTTGATGGATTGCATTTGGCTGCAACATAATAAATTTCAGAGATAGGGAGATAAGAATGTCCCTGTATAGTTTGCTTCTCTCGAGGTGATTCACCTATCGTGGCAGGCTTTGCGAGTATGGATGCACCATCGTGGATGATCCAAGAGGGAATGCTCTTGACAGCACATGATTGTTGGTCTTGAAATGACCCTCTAGAACAGAGGATATATAAGAGACCTTCTATTTAGCATATTAGCATGCATCTGTTGAGCATGAAATGTATCAAAATTCTTTGATTCAAAGTATCAATCGATTATTTAAGTGCAAAACATGTAGTTGTTGTTAATCAAAATACTATTTAGTATGGCATGCTATGTATGTAATAATCAAAAGTAATCAGTAAATAGAAGTAGGATAGTATGTTATCCGAGTTGCTGTTCCGAGATGAACAGATGAGTCCGAGTATATCGGTGACAAGTCCGAGCAGATGCCCCTTGTTCGATGACTTGGTAAGTCCAAGTTCATGCTCTGGTTGTCTGACTTTAATCGTGTTGATTATCTGTCCGATATCGCCTCTGGTACGATATAGGTTGAACTTCGTCGTGTGGATTGTCTCTGCACGAGCCGACGAGAATTGATTGTTTGATCCCAATCGTGAGGATCTGTCCGAGATGGCTGCTCCAAGATAAGCCTGGCGAGCATGGATGAACCATCTAAAATAGGCGCAATAGATGAGTCCCTCTGTTGAACATATTAGAGTGCACCTGCTGTTCATGAAATGTATTAAATTTCTCTGAATTCAAAACAACAATCATTTATTTAAGCATTTGAGTATGAAGCTTTTAGCTATAACTAACCTAGCATCTCATGTATGCAATTAGAAAAGTAAATCAGAAAATAGATGTGGGATAGAGTGTTATCCGAGTTGTTGATCGGGTGAAAAGTCCGAGATGATGCTTCTGGTACGATATCACTGTCACGATCCGAGTTCATGCTCCTTTGAGCTCTGGTTGGCTCTTATCGTGCTGGCTGATTTCTGTTCCAGTATCGCTTCTGGTCCGATTAGATCGGTTGAGCTTTGATTGTCCGTCCGAGATTGGAGCTCGGAGATGAACTGACGAGTCCGAGTGGTGGTTGAACATCGTCTTGCTGATTGCTTCTTCACGAGTTGATAGGCGGTAGCTTTCCGATCTAATCGTTTGAAGTTTATGCCCTGAGTTGAGAAGTACTGCCAGTACGAGATGGTCGCTCCAATTGAGCTTTCCGATATGGATTCTATTTCCGATATCGCTTATAGTCCGAGCTCTGGTTGGACTTCATTGTACTGATTGGTTTCCGGCCTTACATCGCTCCTGGTCTGATATGGGTTAGCTTTTTCATTATCTGGTCGAGATTGTTGCTCCGATACGGATTGAGTCCGATTGACTCTGTAATTCTTCACGAGTTGTTCACCCGAGATGATACTGATGGTGGTCTGTAATCAGATTTGCTCCGATGTGACTTCGTCCATCATCAATTTTCTTCAACAACAAGTCGACTAAGTGAGCAATCACGATGTGAATAAACTCGTTTGGTAATTGCTATGTGAATCAGCACGAGGAGAGAGTGGAACAAAATCCCTAAATAAGGCTATGATGTTGATGGTTATCTGTAATCATGAATCACAGTTTAGTGGCTTCTCCGATGTAGCTCCTGTGAGTCAGGGCTATGAGAATTGGTGACTGACTTCAATTGGTCAGCACGACGCTGCTGAATCTCTCTTCGCTGATTGTTTTTTTGCTCCGATTTGACTTCTCCAATGTAGTTTATTCTATCATCGATAGCAGTATAGCTGCGGACAACAAATCATGTGGGTGATTAGTCAATGAAAACCTAAATTAACTCTTATCGTATGAAGCACGAGATGCATCATCAACTGTTCATTCAATTCTATTCACAGGAGAAAACCCAAATTAGGCTAAAACCACCATTTTTCTATTTTTCAAAGAAAATCCCTAATTGGGTTTGTAAAACAAGGTTTGGAAATCATAGATCGATAGATAAAACTTGTTTTCAAAGAAGATTTTGAAACAAATTTCTGATTTTTGTGAAAATCAAATTTAAATTTCCATGAGAGATTTTTCTCAAAACTTGTAGATCTGATATAATAAGAACAATATAAGAGATAGGAAGAAGAATTTTCGATTCCCAATCGATTGTTGATGGAAAATCTGCTGATTTCAGTGCTTGATGAAGCTTTTCTTCGTCATCTCCGCTGTAGAGATTTCTCTCCTTTCTCTGTTTTCTCTTTATTAGTGTCTGTTTGGACGAGACACTTTGTTGTCTGAAGTTCTTGTATCTTTGACAAGAATACCCCTGAAACTCTTATTTCAGCTTGATCTTCACTGGATCTGTTACAGAACTTGCTGGTAGTGAACTACTGATCTTCACAGGGACTAGCCATCGCACAAGTCCTGTTTCTAGCGCCAAAATGTAGTTGCATCTTTTCTGCTACTACACCCAAGATGATCCTAACCATCAAAACATACATTAAAAGAAGATAAAGAACAGGAAAGTAAAGGGAGACAGATCTTTTACGTGGTTAAGTCAATGGTGACCTACATCCATGGGATTTCACTATGATTATTAGTATTACAAGATCTCCCTTGGAGAAGGCTCTCATGGAGGTCTAAGGAAGAAGAAGAAGACCTATGGAGGCCATCAGAGAGAGAGGGCTAGCCTTAGATAGAGAGACTACCTTTCCTAACCTATTTCTCTTTCTCTCTTATAGGGTAGGTGGTTACATTGAATTACATATATGCCCATAGGGCTGACTAGATAGGATAAGACTAAGTGTTTAGGTGTACATAGTGTATTTGGTTGTATTGTACTAACATACTTCGGCACCTAATCTTGCGCCACGTAGCGAGATGATATTTTTCCCTCACATAGTAATCCAAGAGCGCGTCAAATCGTTTTCCCAAAGTAGGGCGATCGCACGCTCTTTAAACCCTAAATTAAGTCAGCGGCGTTATGCAACTGCCCGCAAATTGATCGTGTCCGTCCATCTTCGCTAGCTTGGTCGAACATCTTAAATTGGATTCTAGATGGACAACAGCGTGGCACTGTGATCACCGACCACCCCTCTTCCATGAGGAGCGATCGTCCAAGCAACGGCTTGCTCATGTGGCCTCCGAACGACCACCCAAAAGAGGCTAGTCGCACTGTTTGCATAATCCAATGGCATCCATCAACTACCGCAAATCATCTCAGCCACTCAACTTGGCTAGCTAATTTGACCGTCCCAGATCTAATCTGGATCAACCGATAGGATTTTAGAATGGCCACCAGCTGCCACTCTCTCATAGGGACCAACCGGCCAACCCCTGGGATGCGAGCGTGGTTCCTACCAACTCCCTGAAAATGGCTGGTCATGCTCCTTTTAAGACATTAAGATCTGCGACTAACTCAGACGATCTTTAAAACAACAATGCTTTATACGCATCAATTATAAACGATGCTTCATAAATATTGATTTCACAAATAGTTTATTATTTGATCTAAAAGCACTATGTGCTGCTTTTAGCAACGAGTCTCACGACTTGACCCACTTACTCGAGACATCAAACATGTCACACACTGGGGGATGCTCACTGGGGGATGCTCACTGGGGTATTGATCTGGCGGTTTACAGCGTGCGGCATGCAACGCGCCCATTACGAGAACGTGTTAGGAAAGAACGGACGGTTAACAGCAATGAGAGTAGTGGGTGAAAGTGTGACCAGTTTTCCCTCATAATGGAAACGTGGTGATCACCTCTTTTTACACAACCCCACTTCTCCACTGCTTAATCACTTCCACTTCCTAAGAGATCAACGGGTGCTCGAACATGACTTGTATAAATAGGATTTCAACCTATTTCGACAACACACAAGTGTTATCAACACAAGTATCCAGAAAATACCGTGAACTGATAGCTTACATTCTGCAAGCCAGTTCTACATTCTGATACAAGTCATAAAACAGCCACACCTTCATAATTCAACATTCTGATCTCAAACACCTTCTTCGCTTCCCTCCCTAAGATCAACCTTTCTCCTTCACTTTGTGACCGAATTGAACCTGGAACGGCCATTTCTTGGTTTAGGCCAGAGTCTTACAGATTGATCTCTCGAACTTAAAAGTACTCATGTGCAGTACATTTGTTTAGGGTTTGAATTCGCTTCTCAACAACACACCCAAATTTACCAAAAACATTAGAATCAGTTTTTACCCCAAAACAACTGGCGACCACAGTGGGAGATTAATCTCTCGGTTGCAAGATCAATTTTCAATTTCATTTCAATTTTCTCAAGATGGTAGATCTTAGGTATGGGTCAGCTATAAACCCTGATGCTAGGGGCGCTGATACCACTTCTGGTGCAACTATCCCTGCTATTAACACTAATGTACCGCCTTCCAGCACAGTCAACATATCACATGGTGTTACATCCTCTAATACCAACACCAATGACGCTGGAAGCATCCCCTCTGGCATGACACCTCCTATTACCAGAGCCAGAGCCGCTGCTACTCCTAATATTTCTTCAAGCATGACACCTCCAATCGTCACCAGGGCTGCCACCATTTCTTCATCGGCACGAGAGATTGGAGGAGTTAGAGGAAGCCAACCCCCCTATCACCATTGTTGATTTGATGGAAAGACAAGAAGTTCTTACTAGGGATCAGACGGACATGGCTATAACTCAGAAAGAGGTACTCACTTTCCTCAACACGCTAACGGAGCGACTACCACAAGAGATGCGTCAACCCATAAAGCCAATAAGGAGTACCTTTGACACTCCTGGCACGAGTGCTTCAACAGGGAGTGCCTTCATAGATGAGGAAGTTCGTGTGGCCCCTGAACGTTCACGAGAAAGGAATCAGCCGTCCAATTTTATCACAAGTGAAGATCTGGAGCGTCTCCTCCAAAATCGAGGCAAAGAAAACCCGGTGGACATGCACCAGTACCAACCTACGTATCCTCCTGATATGCAAAGAGTTCCTATCCTAAGGGGATACTCCGCTCCTCAATTTTCCCTTTATGATGGTACTGGTAACGCTCGCGAACACATTTCTCGTTTTCTGGAATCCTTGGGAGAACACGAATACAATCATGTCCTCCACCTGAAATAATTTTCAAAGTCACTTACCGGAAGAGAATATACCTGGTACAACAACATCGCACCAAACAGCATATCCAACTGGTGTGAGATGGTCACCGCTTTCTATAAGAAGTATTTCTTCGTGTCCGAGCAAATCACTTTCTCAGACTTGGGAAGAATGTTTCAACGAAACAACGAGCATCCAAACGATTAGGTCAAGAGATCAGAATTCAAGCTTTGGATTGTCACGACCCAAATATGACCGAACAGCAGTTGGTGGAGTCATGCATTAATGGTATGGTTCCCATCTATCGTGCTTTACTGGAAAACCTGCATTTTCAGCCGTTCTCTGAACTCCATGAAGCTGTTAAGCGGTCGGTTACGACCGCACCAGCGCTGTTAGAAAGAACCAGACCAGCCAGGGGTGAAGATGCATGCGAAACTCGAGGAAAAAGATGCCTCACCAACAAGCAATATAACACCGGTCCTTCTGTAAGCGTTGTAAGTGAAGGAGGGAAAAGGAAAGCTCCAGCAGCGGAACAACAACCCAAGCGCGCAGCACCGGCGCGGACAACTCCATCTCGGAAAGCCGCGGCTAAGACTCCTGTGCAAGAAACTGGAGATGCTGCTCCAGATTTCCCATTTCCAATGGATGAAGTCATTGAACTCCTGGAAGCATGGATTCAAGATGACGCCATCAAGCTACCTCCTCTCCGACGTCCGCCAACCAAAGAAGAGATGGAAAATCCAAAATATTGTCGTTACCATAGGTTTGTCAACCACCCAACCAGTGACTGCAACAAATTTAAGCGCATTTTCAAAGAGAAGGTGGATGCAGGAGAACTTCAATTAGGAAATGAAGGAGTTCACAGGGACCCTCTTCATGTCAGGAGCTGCATGATTTCTAGGGACTCCGTCCATAAAACTGTGCAGTCTATGATGGAGCATTTATGTGAAATTCTGTATTTCTCCAAGGCGCAGCATCAAGACATGTTTGGATCCCTCAACCATGTCGTATCAGGCAAGCGTCTGTTTCCATTTAGGGAAACCGCTCCCAAACCCCAATCTTTCCTGGGAAGCGTAACTAACAAATGCAACTGGGGACTCCTAACCACCGCTCACTTAAAGGATGTCGAGTTTAACAGCATACTGATTGATGCAGCATCAGATTTCAATATTGTCATTGTTAAGACTCTGAGAGATGCAAAGATTTCAAAGCAGGAAGCTGTTCATTGCCCAACTGTGATTAAAAGCACAGAAGGAGAATCAAAAGATGCTTACGGGTACATTAATCTCGAAAACAAGGTAGGAGATGCTCTAACACACGGCAAGTTTCATATTGTTAAAGAATGCCCGAACTATGATATGATTCTGGGTCATTCGTGGGTACATGACAACAAAGCAAAGCTAGGAGTGTGTCCTTTGCCAGTGTCTATAACTGAAAGGATTTCCAATAAGCCGTCCAACCCTGAAGATCATTTGTTTCCGTATCAACATCTTGCCAATGTGACATAACTACCTGGAGAGAGCCCATCGATGTACATTCGAAAATTCCGAACCCAAGTAAGTCTTATTGAACAACCCTTTTTACAACCAGTCACTCCTCTTTCCGCCAAGGCTTGGAAACTCGATCCGATCATCAACCCAAACGCCACTAGGAGATGTGAATGGGATGCTGGTCCTTTCAAATACTTTATCAAAAATTTAGAAGACGTCTCAGTCAAAGACAATGAGTCTGAGAGTCAAGTAGTTTTGCAACACTCAAACCCATTTCAAGTTGGAGAAATGGTAGTGAAGGTGACCGCTCAGCCTGATTCTCCTGCAGAAGGGGAAGACAAGCCATACCTGGTGGCGGATGTTATCTTACTGCAAGCTCATCAATGCCGACAAACTGGAAGGTGTGACAATTCACTCACGATGGCTCAAACCTTTCAATACCTAAAACGCTGTGCTACCTTTTCCTCCAGCATTCTCTTTAGTATTTTCTCTAGCAATTTCCCTTTTCATGCAATATTTATAATTCCTCCAAAATGATGCACTGCTTGCATTCATAATTAGGGTTTCAATTTGTCAGTCAATCGAAATATCTCTTATTTTAAAGAAATCTCTTTACTCCTGAATTATGAGACGGAGTCTCGAGCAAGCCTAAACTCCCATCATTCCCCATCAGTTCAAAACCAACAACAAAAAAACCTAAAAAGAAATATCTCATATCTTTCGAGAAACACCGAAGAGGAGAAAGAAAAGGGGAAGGAAATCATCAGGCAATCAGTATGTGATTCTTAGGGAAAGCGCCTTCTGTACCCTGAAGTGCAGCCTGCTTCAACGATAAAGCGACCTCTCAATCACCACATCATTACGTGGACTGCGACACGCTATCGATTGGAGGTGGACAGGTTCGTGTCAATCCTTAGTTTCCATCATTGCATTCCCTACTTCGAGCTATTATTATTAGGGTTATAGGCAATTATCATAAAGGCGGCGCCCGAACATATAAAAGCATCACCACTTATATGTCGCACTCCCTTCGGCCGCACAACCCGATGGAATGGGAGATTCTACTATAGCCCTACTGGAGAGCGCCACAACTAGAGCCTCAAGATAACATAAATAAAGGAACCATCATTTAAATAAAACTCAGGCTTAGCCACCACAGAGTATAAGAAGAAAATGTCTACAAACTATGAAAAAGTTCTCATCTATCAAAAAAAAAAGGTAAAAAAAGGGAAATCTAATCATCAGCAAGATCAATAGTGCCTTCACCAGAGCCGCCAATGGAAGCTGCTTCAACGCCTTTGTCACAATCCGCTACCGCGTCCTCTCCGAAAGCTAGCTCGACCTCCCTTTTTGACATTGCTCCAACATTCTCTCCGAGAATCGCCACCACGTCCTCTCCAGGAATTGCCACCACGCCCTCTCTAGAAGCCGCCACGATTTCCCTTTCGAGAGCTGCACCAACATCTTTTTCAGGAATTGCTTCAACATGTTCTCTAAAAATTTGTTCAACGCCCTCCTCGGAAATGGTGCTGACGACCTTTGGATGTTCGAGTTCGTCCATATCAGAGTCGAGGATTATGACGCCGTTGTGGATTGGGTAATCATACCTATCTTCGCTGGGAGGCTGTTTGTGTTGAATCCTTCGTCTCTTTAGACGAGCTGCAAACCTTTCAGCTCTTGCACTCGTCGGCTGAGACGCTTCGTCGTGCCTCCATTTCTCTTCCATGCTGACTGAGGCCAAAAAAGCTTGGGCGCGCTCTCGAACGATGCGTAGGTGCGAAAGAGGCATACCCTATGTAGCACGACCAGCTTCGCGAAACGGAGAATCTATTTTGTCCATCACCTCGAATACGCTAGCCCTGGGCGTGTCGACTTCAAATCTTTTCTCTGGGGAAACAGAAGAATAATCATCACCAGCAGTTTCCATGATACACTGCAAGGAGACATTATGATCATATCAACCACCGCCGTACAAAAAAAAGGGAGAGAGATCATCAATCAAAAATCAAATCACGTGAGAAATATGGAGCAATACCTGGGACGAAGAATAATGAAACTCTGTGATCGGCTCAAATGCTTTCCGAAGAAGAATGCAACTCTGTGATCGGTTCAAACATTTCCTTTATATTTCGCAAATCAGCAAGGTCCCGGAAAGAAAAGGAATCTCTACTTGCCGTGTATAAATCCTTCAGATGCGGGATAACGATCGAATAGATACTTATCTACCTGAAGATAACTTATGTATACTAAAGAAGATGTATTCCACTAAAAAGGCGAGCTAGCCTCTATCCTGGTAATGTACGCCAAACTTCTCTTGTGAATTTCTTCGACTGTCACCATCTAATGCTTACCCCATAATAGTGTCACTATTACGTACTAAGCAGGGGACTTAATGTTGATGGTGGTTTTTAGTTCAAGGGTAAAATCGTAAAACCCCGTATTTAATGCGTTGTCATCATGCAAAGGAACAAAAGCCATTTGAAAGCAATGAGTACATAAACCTCTTCGCTCACAGATGTATTGAGCAACTCAATATATTTAGATATATATAAAATTCACTCAGAATGGTGCATATAGCAATAATCCCAAATATTCTATGAATTTTATTCTCTACCGGCATTATTCACTGATGCATCGCCCGCCTAGTATTTTCCTATGCTATGTTCCCCAGCTGAACTTTCAATGTTGGCATGACATGACGATTAATGTTCACTCGCAGCAGAGTAGCACGAATCTCTCGAAGTGTAAATATTGAAATCTGCATGAAAACACTCGCGTAGGTTACACCACTCTCTGATAAAGAAATCAGCATGTTTACACACTTTTTAATTAAAAGTTAGCGCAATCGAATGCGTTTAAATTCCTTAAGGAAAATCTAGACTGTCCATATCAGTCTTAAAAACGATCATGGCCACACGATTTGGCCACACAATTCGACAGGCCTAGCCTACTCCTAGCAGAACTAGGCGATCATCATGATGACCACCGGTGGGTCCACTAACATCCCGACCGATCGGATTCAATCTAGTACACCCACAATGCCTTTAAACGTTAACCCTAACATGGGTGATCGCGCTGTTGAAAGATGAGCTCAAACGAGCTAAGACCGGCAAAAACGGTCTCAAAAACATCACGACCGCCCAACTTAGCTAGCCTAGTTGGACGGCTTAGATATTCCTTCGAATGATAAAGGAGGTGATGACGCGTTCACCGGCGACCCATCTCCATACCTGGTCGATCAAACTACACATAGCAATCCAAGAGCGCGTCAAACCATTTGCCCAAAGTAGGGCGATCACGCGCTCTTTAAACCCTAAATTAAGTCAGCGGCGTTATGCAACTGCCCGCAAATTGATTGTGTCCGTCCATCTTCGCTAGATTTGTTGAACAGCTTAGATCGGATTCTAGATGGACAACAGCGTGGCACTGTGATCACCGACCACCCCTCTTCCATGAGGAGCGATCGTCCAAGCCACGGCTTGCCCATGTGGCCTCCAAACGATCACCCAAAAGAGGCTAGTCGCACTGTTTGCATAATCCAACGTCATCCATCAACTGCTGCAAATCATCTTATCCACTCAACTTGGTAAGTTAATTTGACCGGCCCAGATCTAATATGGATCGACCGATAGGATGTTAGAATGGCCACCAGCTGCCACTCTCTCATAAGGACCGACCAGCCAACCCCTGGGATACGCGCGTGGCTCTTACCAACTCCCTGAAAATGGCTGGTCATGCTCCTTTTAAGACATTAAGATTTGCGACTAACTCAGACGATCTTTAAAACAACAATGCTTTATACACATCAATTATAAATGATGCTTCATAAATATTGATTTCACAAATAGTTTATTATTTGACCTAAAAGCACTATGTGCTGTTTTTAGCGGCGAGTCTCACGACTTGGCCCACTTACTCGAGACATCAAACATGTCACAAACTGGGGGATGCTCACTGGGGTATTGGTCTGGTGTTTTATAGCGTGCGGCGTGCAACGAGCCCATTACGAGAACGTGTTAGGAAAGAATGGAAGGTTAACAGCAATGAGAGTAGTGGGTGAAAGTGTGACCAGTTTTCCCTCATAATGGAAACATGGTGATCACCACTTTTTACACAACCCCACTTATCCACTTCTTAATCACCTCCACTTCCTAAGAGATCAAGGGGTGCTCTCAACCTATTTCGACAACACACAAGTGTTATCAACACAAGTATCTAGAAAACACCGTGAACTGATAGCTTACATTCTACAAGCCAGTTATACATTCTGATACAAGTCATAAAACATCCACACCTTCATAATTCAACATTCTTATCTCAAACACCTTCTTCGCTTCCCTCCCTAAGATCAACCCTTTTCCTTCACTTTGTGACCGAATTGAATCTGGAACGGCCATTTCTTGGTTTAGGCCAGAGTCTTACAGATTGATCTCTGGAACTTAAAAGTACTCATGTGCAGTACATTTGTTTAGGTTTTGAATTCGTTTCTCATCAAAATACCCAAATTTACCAAAAAACAGCAGAATCAGTTTTTACCCCAAAACACCAATATCAATTAGATATGGACGAATTCCAAACTTGCAAAACATAGCAATGCTAAGAAAAGAGAAAAAAAAATCTTTTCCTAAAGCCTGAGGTGTGCACAATCTTGTCTCTTTTGATCAGGCACATGAGACAAGATGCACCTAACAACACAATCAAGTTGTGCTGCGGTGAACAATAATCTGTCCACCATAACCTATTTGAGAGGAATTCATTGAACCCTATCCCTCAGAATTTTAAACCATACTTTCTTCACTAGTGGTCTTGTCTTCTCCTTGGAAACTAACTTCTTTGGCGAAGATAAAATCTTACATACCTCAGCGGTCTTCTGAACAAGTTTGAGCTTGTTTGCTAATCGATTTGCTCTTCGTTGAAGTTTGTTGGCATGCCTCAATTTGTGTTTATACTTGAAACACTTTGATAGTTCATGGCCCTTGAGCAAGAAATAAGAGCATGTCAACTTGGAATATGATTCAGGCATCTGAGATGTGCAAGATGCTAGACACATAGTGGAACCTGAAAAATTAGACAGAGAGTTTCCAATGGAAAGATCAGTTTCTTCTTCCAGAAAGGTTGAGGTTTCTCCTGAAAGACTATCGAGATTGATGTATGTATTTCTACAATTATCAAAATCAATATTTTCACAAAGAAGTGCAACACTTGACTTTTCGTCTTCATTAGAAACATAGTTTTCAGACATTTCATCAAGAGTTGCAGCAAGACCTTTGTTCCCAGTGTATTTCTTTCGATTTGGACACTCATTTGCAAAATGACCAAAACCTTTACACTTAAAGCACTGAGGCATATCCTCATCATCAGTTTCATCATTATCCCTATTTTTAGGAGGAACATGATTATGGGGTTTATCTGATGAACTGGATTTTTCTCTGGAGAACCGTTTACTTCTCTTCAAAAGAAGGTCCCTAAAATATCTTGTGATCAACGAGACTGACTTGTCAAGATATTCATCTGATGAATCAGCCTCAGAAAGATCATCTTCAGATATGCAAACACTTTTACTTTTATCAAGTAATTTAGTGTTCTTTTGTACTTTGAAATCAACACCCTTCCCATATTTGGATGTATGCTCATGATCAATTAATCTTTAACTTCCCAACCAGAGTATTTATGGAAAGAGTTGCGAGATTATTTCCTAACACGATGGCATGCTTCTTAGAATCGTATCTGGATGGCAGAGATCTGAGAATCTTCATCACAATGTCCTTTTCAGGAATAGTCTTACCTAATGCAAAGGATGCATTAAAAATTTCAGACACTTTATGATTAAACTCATCAAATGATTCTTTAACTGCCATACGAAAGTTTTCCCAATCATAATTTAGGTTTTGAAGCCTAGCTTCGTTTTCACAGGTATTCCCTTCAAATACGGTTTCTAAGATATCCCAGACTTCTTTAGACTTTGTGCACGTAGTCACATGATGCTGAAGATATGGGGTAATGGCATGAATGATAGCATTTAAGCCGTTAGAATTTTGCTTTGCAGCAAGGATTTCTTATGGACTATATCTACAAATATACTTAGGTATAGATACATACCCTTCTGTATTAACCGGAGGATCATAGACATAAACAACACGTACCCATGTTTGAAAATCACGAGCTTGAAGAAAAACAAGCATAGCAATTTTCCACAAAAAGTAGTCGGAGCCATCGAAGACTGGTGGTATGTTTATGGAGATAGAATTTATGTTCATAGAGTAAGATCGCTTACAAACACAAACTTATGAGGTCTTTAAACGTGTTTTCCTGCTCTAATACCAATTGAAAAAGTGGGGTCTAACAACCTCACCCAATATTTCGCTTAGCAATCTGTATGGACTAACTTCAATATACTTTTAAGAGAATCAATTAGACAGTCAGACTCAATCTTAATAAAAAGTATATCAAAGAGTTATATCTCAATTTCTCGATTCAATCCCAACTCAAACAAATAGAAATCTGCGAGTCTGATTGAATAAAAGAGAAATACCTTGAACGGTACCAAAGAACAATGGTCAAGGATCAATCAATTTCAATCAACAACCAAAGGTTAGATTTACCAATTGATCGATACAACGCACAACCTGTGATATTTCAATTATATAACAAAATATAATGCGGAAAAGAAATAACACAGACACCAGAAGTTTTGTTAACGAGGAAACCGCAAATGCAGAAAAACCCCGGGACCTAGTCCAGATTGAACACACACTGTATTAAGCCTCTACAGACACTAGCCTACTACAAACTAACTTCGGTCTAGACTGTAGTTGAACCCCAATTAATCTCACGCTGATCCAAGGAATAGTTGCGCTCCTTACGTCTCTGATCCCAGCAGAATA
This sequence comes from Papaver atlanticum, assembly GCA_023531105.1. Lineage (NCBI taxonomy): Eukaryota > Viridiplantae > Streptophyta > Magnoliopsida > Ranunculales > Papaveraceae > Papaver > Papaver atlanticum. Next base: position 2,286,042 of record JAJJMB010011750.1, on the reverse strand, counting down.
CTACGCACTTGATTCCCTTAGCTGATCTCACCTACCACTAAGAGTTGCTACGACCCAAAGTCGAAGAATTTTATAAACAAATATGTATCACACAAAAAAGTCTAAAAGAATAGATAAATTTGTCTCCCACAGAAATACCTACGAGTTTTGTTCCATCTTTTGATAAATCAAGGTGAACAGGAACAAATCGATAACCCGGACTTATATTCCCAAAGAACATCCTGGAATTATCAATCACCTTACAATAATCTTAATCGACTAGCGAAACAAGATATTGCGGAATCACAAACGATGAGACGATGATGTTTGTGACTTCTTTTCGATCTTGCCTGTCGTAGAAATTAATCTCAAGCAATCTTACGATTGTACTCAAATACGATAGAAACATCAAGATCAGATCACACAACTACAGAGAAAATAGTTGGGTCTGGCTTCCCAATCCAAATGAAGTCTTCAAGTCGTTAACCTACAAGGTCTCTATGGAAACCTAAGGTTAAAGGAGAATCGACTCTAGCTTATACAACTAGTATCACACAGGAGGTGTGGGGAATAGGTTTCCCAGTTGCTAGAGTTCTCCTTTATATAGTCTCAAAATCAGGGTTTGCAATCTAAGTTACCTTGGTAACAAAGCATTCAATATTCACCGTTAGATGAAAACCTGATTAGATTCAAGCTAATATCTTTCAACTGTTAGATCCAACTTAGCTTGTCATACACAAATGAAATGCACGTTCATTTAGGTTTGGGTAACCGTACCTAAACGTGTACACCTAGTTGGTTCAACGGTAGTTTACCAATGGTTAGCCATATGAGCACTTTCATATCGACCTTATTCATCTTCACCATAACTAGTTCAAGTGACTCAAATGAACTAGTTAGAGAGTTGTTAAATTCTTAGATCTCATAGAAGTATACAAGACACAATCGAAGAAAAAACGATTTTGATTCACTCGAATCGATTCATGAACATTATAGCCACGGTTTGCAAATATGCATTCCTTCATTTATAAATGTCTTAGTTAACGAATAAACCGTTTTTAGAAAATAACCCACTTAAGTACGCATACGGGCACGCATACTTAAGTACCCGGACTGAGCTTGTTTTCAGTTCACAAACTCCAGCAGAAATTCACGGGATGTGTACTTCCGACAGTACTCGTACAGGTACGCGGACTTAGCTCTGATTATCCTAAACAGCAAAGTACGCATACTTTGGTTCAAGGATTTCGGACTTACACAAGTATGAGTTCACATGCAATGTTTATATCCATTCAAGGTTATATATTCTAAACTCTCATTTCAATAATTGAAACATTCTTAGAGGATGTTATATATAGCGGCTATTCACACACTATTTTTCATCAAAGCGATTTTAAAGAGATTGAAACATTAACATGACTTTCGTCATGAGTAAAGATGAACTTCGGCCAAAGAGAAAGCTTACCAACACATATTTCGAGAAAAAGATAAGCGAGATAAACTCGGCTCGAAATAGCAAATGTGTATGATAGAAGTCTATATAGCAATACAACTTTTGTCTCAAGATAGGAGATAGAGTAGATAGACTTTTGAGTGATAGATAAGTTCAAGTCTCCACATACCTTTTTGTCGATGAAGTTCAACCAGTTCCCTGAGTAGTTATTCGTCTTTGTATGATGAACGCCGTGGAGTCTAGAGCTCAACTACACTTTCTATCCTTGTCCGAGACTTAGCTATAAGTAGACTATAAATGAAGACTTATAGTTTTGGCAACTAAACTTGACAAACAAACTTGAGATAGTAACGCTTGCCAGTTCGACCGAGCAGTGCTCTAACAATGATTATCCGTTCTCTACTAAATGATACTCCCTCCGTTCCATTTTAGATGATGTTTTAGGGTTGTTTTTTGTTCCACAATACTTGAAAGTTTTCATATTTTTCCACAAAACTACCAATAACACCCTTACTTTTTTTCTTGGAACTACAAGCTTATTTTTAAATTCACTAATAACAATTAATGTTTGAAGACTTTTCTTAAGGGTATAGATAGAACATCATCTAAAGTGGAACGGAGGGAGTATGATTTTTATGCAAGTCCCCACTTGACCCCACTAAGTTATGTTGTTTTTAAATTTACGGATAATGATAATCCGATCCTTTTTAAAAACGGACAACCATTGTCCGTCCGCTACCTCTTCCCGCAGCGATCCCCAGTTAACACCGAACGAGATTGGGAAGAGGTGCTTTTGACCACGATTTTTGGAAGTGGAAAGAGGATGGGGACCTCCACTAAACCCTGACTAAGGAGTGTACCAAATTTCATATAAGATAAAATATCTTCTACCTTTGAAATTGTACACCACCAAGAAAATTGATACGCCCTATTAGAAACCATGAGACGTCAAGATATATATTTATTTATTTATTAATTTTCGAAAAATCCTAATTGTATTGATAGCACCGAGTCAAGATCGGCATCGTTATAAGGAAAGTCTTTTAAATAGACAACAAAGGTTTAGGACCAGTACATAAGCAGTTGAACATACATCAAGATTCACAACTATTACATAAGTATTATAAAAAAAAAATATTGTACAGATTTTTCAGTTCTACCAATTCAATCCAACAAAACTCTAGTATTCTAACAAACAAAGGACCAGGTAAAAAACTAGTTTAAATGACCCTGTTAATAATCAAACAAAATAACATCTCCCGGTAAAAGTCACTTACAAAAAAAGCATGACTCTGTTGCTTGGAGTCGGATCAAGGTATGCCTATCCAACCTTAAGAAATTTAGAATTTGGGAAATAGATGCCCAATCAACTACCAATATTTGGGAACATAACTAGCACCATGTTTGTTTACTCCTGACTTATCTGAATTGTCTGGATCTGAATCGTCTGGATCTGACTAAAATCACCTTACTTGAGTCAGATCTGACTCAACTAAGTCAAAAATATGTGAGTCAGTGATTTGGTTCAATGAGTCAGGGATATTTTGTTACCTGACTCAAAAGGGTCCGAATCAGAGGTTAGGTCTGAATCAGAGATTGAGTCATATCTGACTCAAAATAGTAAACAAACGATCTGAGTGCTGACTCAGCGCGAGTCAGGGGTTGACTTAGACCCATACGCCGAGTCAGCTGCAAACAAACAAGGTCTAGGTGCCATGGATGACCACGTCTTTGCTTTCCTATTCCCAGTTGGTGGAAACCGAAATTTTTTCGCGGATTGGACACCTTCGGGACCCAGTCATGCTTGACTGGAACACCATCTTTTGGAGGCCTTATTTGATTCTCATACTGTCGCGCTTATTAGGTGCATCCACCCTAGGCTGGATGGTCAAAATTTGCTCCACTAGAGCCTCACTTAGAATGAGAACTTTTCAGTTAGATCTACCTATGAATCTCTCGAGGGTACTGGGCAAAGGTCCCACATTTGCGTCTGTCATATAAAATTTGGAAAATCAAGTCTACCCCTAGGAGAAAACTCTTCCTTTGGAAATGCATATCCAACTGCCTACCTGTTAGGGAATGCTTGCCTACCGAATAACATTTGAATCTGATAAGTGTCATATGTGTGACTCGGCTAGAGAGACAGTCTACCATCTACTGATGGATTTCCCATTTTCTAGAGCTATCTGGTGTAGTTTAAGGAGCGTTATACTAGTGTTAGAAATGACATGGACCTCCATGAATGTATTCTCTCTTGGTTCTAAAATCTGCAAGATTGGGATGAAAATATAACTGGTTGGGTAGTTATATGTGGCATAATGGTTTGGAACATATGGAAAGCAACATAAAATGTGATCTTTAAAGAGCTGCAGACAACACCGATGGAGCTAATTAGGATAAGAAAAAACTGATATGGTGGTCCATAATTCGATGTTTAGCAACGGAATCAAGAGTGGCACAAGGACATCTAGAGGAAATGAAAATGAAGAATGGACTCCACCGTCAATTGGGATAACAAAAAATCAATTTTGATGCTTCATACAAAGTGGAAACCAAAAACGAATACTCAAATATTCCATGGAAACTTTGTTTCCATAAAGTGAATATTTTAACGTAAATTGAGTTTTCATGTCCCATCCTTAGCTTAAGCCAGCATCAGATGTGATCAAATTTTAGGAGTAGAGAAGGGATTTCGCGACATTAAAACGAAACGAAAGATCATAGTAGTTGGATTTAGCCAAAATTAAGTTACAGCGAAGCGAAATTATGCTTGGCCTAACACCTTCACAACAAGGTAAAAAAAGAACATAATTTATTTATTTTTGAAATAAGTGAGTCCTGGCGAATTCTTATTTAAAGTGGGATAGTCCAGTTTGGACTTTGGTGGATTAACGGAATCCCTTAGGCCTATTCCTATGCACATGCCAAAAAATAAATGTTTGGCATACCAGGTGGCTTGGAAAACGAGTTGCGCCACTATGGGAAAGCCACTGAGCGACATATTTTCTAGCGAACAATATTGACAATATCACCAGCGATAAAGTCTTTATCGCCAGCGCTGCCATGAATATCGCTCGATATTGACTCTAGCGACAACGGCTAGTTCTTTATCGCTATAAATAGGTACTTTCCAAACTCAAAACTTACCCCAAAATTTTTGTGTAAAAAATTTCTATGTTTCCCTCTTTCTTAATCTAATTTCTCTGTTTCTCTCTTTCTCAATCTAATTTATTTTTTCAAATTTTCCCAAATGGCACCATTTCAAACCCAACTTGATTCGGCAACACAACTTGATTTTTCTGGAGTAGTGCTTGAAGATGTCGTTAAGAAGATATGTGATAGTTAGAAAGAAATAGGTAAGAAGCAAAGAAGTTTTCAAGTTTTGGATATTAACCAAGTCAAAACCGCAACTAAGAAAAGGCAAAGAAATGTTCAAGGCAAGGAAAATCAAGGCACAACAAATTTGAAGCCAAAGAAGAAGATTAACAATATGTGATAGTTATAAACAAAGGAAAATCCGTTCATGAGCGCATCGATTGGAAGTTTGGTTAAATGAAGAAGATTAACAAGATGAAGAACATTGTCCCAAATTTTTATTTTTAAAGTTTATCTAGTTTTATGTCTTGTAAAATGACTATTAATGATTAATTCGAAGTGTAATGAATTTGAAAATATGACTCGTATTGTTAAAAATTAAGCTTAATTCTATTCTTAATCCAATCTTACATTTTAAGTAGAGATACATTTTTGTTTAAACTAAAATAACACAAGTTGTAAAACTTAATACTTAAAACAACTTTCAAAAATAATGACTTAAGTAGACAATTAAGAAATTAAAACATAAATAGTGGATTATGTTTTGGCAACACTCTTAAAATCTCCAAACAATTTCCAAATTGGAAGTTTTTTCCGTAGATGCAACGATATTCCACACGACACCTTTTTTCAAGTTCGATCATAGTTTCACCATCCCTCAAGTTTTGAACTTCTTGTTGAAGTAAAACAAGATACTTACTAATTTCTGTATTCATTACAGTAAAACGATGAGACAACACCCCAACATCATGATTGTTGGGGTTCATTGTTTGTTCTTGAAATTTTCTAAATATCCTTTCCCATAAAATTTGGTGACGGGATTCTTCTCGAATATAGTCTCAGTACAAAAAACATAATTCTTGCAAATACATTCATCTTCCTCAGTAGTAAATTTTAGTAATCGCCACCTAATTCGACTTCGCACATTGGCACGATTAACGACTCTTTGATTTTCGGCAGCATGTTGGTTTGCTACGAACTCATCCATGTTCATATTATCAGTCGTGCTCTCTGAGGAATTGGAAGAGTGATGAAAAGAATTGGAGATTGAGAAATTCTAGAGAGATTTAGAAATTCTGGTGTGAGTTGAAATGAGTTTGAAATTCGGTATTTATAGAGTGGGAAAATTATAGCCGTTGGATGAGAAACTGATGAGCGATGATCAGTTCAGCGAGCGACATCTTGACTAGCGATGGCGCTGGAATGACCAACGAGCGATATTTAGACCATCTAGCGATGAAATCTCTATCGCTCGCTGGAAAGTCTGTCGTGTATGCCTATATGTTATAACTGACATATAGCCATATATGTTTGGCACTTTAGCATACCCATAGTAGGTACATATATGATAAAATCTAATGTTTTCCATGTTCATAGGAATAGGTCTTAATGCTTGGTTCAAAACAATTAACTTTAATTACCGGATAATACTTCTTCGTGTCATCAAATAATTCCTCGATTAGTGGAATTCAAATTTACTCTGTTTCGCTTGCTGAAACGCAATTCATTGATCCCGAGGGTATACAATATGCAAGTTGCCATTAATATTCAAACTTAACACCCAGATGGAAAGGGTTCCAAATCCTCTGTACCCAAAATTCCACTGTCCCTCTGTCCCAGTTTATCATACGGCGCTACTATATGTCATATTAACAGGGTATAACGGCCGTCATGACCACTGTATATTTCTTTAGAAGTCACAGTAATCAAAACCGATTTTTCATTTTTAAAGGTTCTCTGTTATTTTAGAAAACATGGATGAAACATGAATCTAAACATTGTACTCAATTGCCATTTGTTAATATAGATGAATCTCGTTTCTGTGTAATGAGATCAAAACCTTGGTCTGAACGTGTACTTTGTACTTTAGAAAAAATGAAAAACAATATACAACAATGGTTATAGAATTGAGCAACAATCAAAACCCAAATATACATAAGAACAATTGAAATTTCTAGTCGAGTCTCTCCAAACAAATGTTTAAAGAACCCCGAATGTAGAGGTGTAAATTGGACCGGGCCAGCACGTTTATAGAACAGCACAACACGTTAAAATTCGAGCACAGCACGGGCACAACATGTTAGCTTAGTGTGGTGTGATGTGCCAGACAAATAGGCACATCGGCACGGCACAGCACGTGGCACATGTAAGCACGCGGCATGTTATAGCACCTAGCACGTGTAAACACGAGGCACAGCACGCGAAGAAAGCACGCCAAATCATGCATAAAATACAACTCAATACATCACATTTCATGCATATTTCACAAAAAAAAACTTTATTTTAACCAATTTTTGACATTTTATTTTCGTTATGCTGATTAATTTCTATAATAATACATATACTAACTAAAATATCTAAAAAATATTTATTTGGGAAAACATAAAATAAGTGGGCTAGCACAGCATAGCACGACACAACACGGTTATTTTTCTGGCACAGCACAGCACACCATTTAATACGGCACAGCACAGCACGTGACTTCGTGAGCTGGACTGTGCCGGGCCAACACGTATTACACCTCTACCCGGATGTATATTTTGTTGATCATTATTTTATTTTATTTTATTTTTATTTTTTTTGTATTTTTCAATTCATGGTTCGTTAATTTTGTAATCTAATTCCTTCCAACACCATCAACTGTGGAACTGAGGTCCAACAACGATTAGAGGTTTTGGATTTCAAATTGGGTAAGTTGGTGATGAATAAAATTTGTGATGGACGTTCAAACAAAATTGCGAATCTGGTTCTGAGTTCTAAATTCTGGAATGGGAATAGAGAAAAGACGACGAAAAGCTCTTTACTTTTTCTATGGAGACTTTTCATCTCATCAACTCCGTTAGAGCATCTCCAATGATAGGGGTGGAGGTCTTAAAAGACATGACACCTAAGATTTAGCACTTTCTAACCAAGAATTTATCTCCAATGTCATGGTCAAGGTAAAGATAAAAGCATGACATGACTGCCATCTCATAGGAAAGGGTAAAGGAAAAAAGTCATATCTTTACCTTCTCCATGACTCAAGGTTTTTTTGACACATCATCAATTATTTATTCCAAATTTAATTTTTCTGTAAGTCTAGGGTAATAATACCTTGGCAATGGAGATGAAATTTTAGGTAGAAAGTATAACTTTAAATTTTTTTAACCACATAGGAATAACCCACAAAAAAAAGGTATTAATAGGACCTCCACCTAGGATTACCTGGAGATGCTCTTAAGAGCATGAAGTAATGAGCACAGGTGGCGACTTCTTATTGGCAAGGACGGAGGAACAGAGGGATTGTGGATACAAAGGATCTGCTGCCGATGGAAATATCTCCTTCAATCTTAGTGATAATTAGTGATAATCACCTTGTTAAATCAGCTTGGACAAAATCAGCACTATTGTAAAGCTTCGGCAGCCAGTTCACCTATAATTTTCTCTCGTATTTTAGACAAATTTTCTTGTTTTCTTATTTATCATAATCCACACACCGCATTACTATGGTATACTCAGACAACTACTAGATGAATTTGAGGCGGGCCAAGAACAAAAAAACTGGCCGACCAAGAAGGATACCGATCCACAGAACCTGCATCTTAGCAACAAACCGCATTAGATTTCTTCTAATCACTCCGGCGTCGAACCAAGTCCATCACCCAATAGCCTAGCACCCCTTACATGGGTTAGCAGTTGTTTCCTGCACCGAATGATCTTGCATAACTAGCTGGTAATTGTTTCACCTGTACCATACTGATTAACTGATAAAACTGTGATTTTGCTATGATAGGTATGAAGCATCAAGATCATAGAAATGCCAAATTGGAAAAGACTAATTTTATTGAAGTGAAACCATACAATTACAGAGATTCTATCTTGGTATGTATACCAAAGATAGGATTATCGAACTGATAAATGGACCTAATACATGCTGTCATTACAACTGAAGACTACAACTCTTGGACCATTGTGGCACACACACACGTTTACAGTTGAAACAGAAAGAACACACTGAAACGGAAATAAAAAAAATCCTGATGGACACACCTAATAACTTACATTTTTATTAACGGTCAAACACACGCTCAAACACATTCATTTTATTTTATTTTATTTTATTTTGGGAATAATTCGGGTAGAACTTGAAGAAAATGGGAAAAGGTATTGGCATATGGAAAAGTATTCCTAAAATGAAAAACGGGTTTGACCGTGGATTTTTTGGTGGAATGAAGCTTTATTAAGTCAGACTCTGAAGGTTTACTGCATTGGTGTGTTTAGCTAGCCTCCATTTAGTTCTTCCCCTCATAACCTCCCTTCCGTTCTCAAATTGAAGCATGTGCTGACAATTCGGTATGACCATCAGTTTCAACAACTCTTGTCAAAGACTTTAGCTCATCGCCTACTCCACATTCCTTTATAAACTCTAGAGACAGGTCACAAATCTCTTGGCTTTTTAAGATCTAAATAGGAGAATTCTCCAAAATCATTAGACGAAAATGCTACTCCCTCCGTCTCTAAAATATAGGTTTGTTTTCTTATTGGGGTGTTTCAAAAAAATAGGTTTGTTTTCTTATTTGGAAAGTCAAATGTTACTAGTTTACTAATTTACTCATGAAAGGACCACTTTTCTTTTTTCTGTTTCTCGCTTAATATGAAGAGGGGATTACTTTTCTCTTTATTTTCTCTCTAATATCAAATCGGGTCATAAATAAAGTAGCAAAAACCATGAAAAAATGGCTATAATGATTAGTTGTCTTAATTTTTGTACCAACCAAACAAGCATTTTTTTTTAGAATATGAACAGCCGGTTGACAGCTGATCCCATGTGGCATTAAGATGTGTCTTCTTTTTCTGGCCCACATCATCCCAACAATACACGTAACTATTAAATCTGGCGGCTTATATCGACGATCGTTTATACCATTTTTTCATCATCTCTCTCCTTTGCGGTTCTGTATTTCTTCGATCATCATCAATTGAAAACCATTCAATCATATAGTATATGACTTTGATTAAAAATAGGAAAGGATCAAAACTTTTAAATTGATATTGAATCCCATATTGCAACAAAAATCTATTAAGACCATGAAATTGTGATAAGAATAGTTTCGTTTAAGATTTATCAGATTTATCCTCCCTTTGATCTTACAAAAATCCAAATCTATTTTCACCTTCTTCCATTTACTTTTCAAACTGGTTTCTGAATAATTCAAGAATCCAATCAATCAAAACCCAGATCTTCTTAATTTTGTAACAATATACCATTCTAAACTTCCCATCAAGAATCCTGTAAACTTTTTTACCTAAAAATTGAATGGTTTTGGAAAATGGTAACGGTATCCTGTTATTTTATCAACCAAGATCAAATATGATTGTAAAGAAAAACATTACTCAGAGATTTACGAAACTCTAGGATGATCAAGGTTGCTATATATACAGTTAGAAATCCTAAAGATTTTAGGAAGAAAGATATCAGGTGACACAGTTAGGAAAAAAAAAACTCCTCACGGTTTTTTTTTTATTTTTTTTATTTTTTTTTGACGTGGATAAAACCAAATTTACTTTTTTACAGATGTACTTGCCACATAGGGATCGGCTGTTAATTAGCTGTTAACTAGCGTGTCATGTAGCACGATTGGACATATTTATTGTTATTGAACTTTCAGAAACAAACTAAGGCTAGACACAATAGAAAAAGACGAGCAGGATAATTGCTTAATTAATTGTCTAGCTACCTCGAGAATCCATCCGATGTATTTGGCGAAATTCACATGGTGGTTAACATCTAAGTCACTCCAATATGCCTGCCTATTTTTTCATGCTATTATTAGTCGATCTTAGTAAATGGGTGCCAACAAAAATGATAGAATTGAGAAATTAGCAACATATATATATATATGATACAGGAATATATTAACAGCGTGTAGGCTTAGTAGAGCCTTTATGGCTAGAGAGTGTCTAGAAGATACTAGAAGAAGTGTTGGATTAACTCAAGTTTGTTTGTTCAACAAGTTTGAGATTTCTTAACTTAGATAGGATTCCTAGTTTAGATGAGTTCTAAAAACTCATAGTTTTTATTTTGTTTCAGTAAGAATAAACTCATACAACAAGTTTGAGGTTTCTTAACTTAGATAGGATTCCTAGTTTAGATGAGTTCTAAAAACTCATAGTTTTTATTTTGTTTTCAGTAAGAATAAACTCATACAAAAGGAGGAGAATTCTAGACTAGAAAGACAGAAGAAAACGAGAGAGAGAGAGTATCCCTTTTTATGGATTGTAATAGAGTTTTTCTTTCAAGCAAATAAGAAGAAAAAGTTAGTAGTATCATTGTATTCTTTTCATTGTGTTTTTTCAAACTATCTTCACATCAGTACTAACTCTAGGTACCACTGATCGATTACGTATCAAGTGGTATCAGAGCCACGTTCTGACTACTAGGGTTAGTTGTGGTGCATGGACTTAACACGAACTCACTACACACGATCAGGAAAAGAAATTGTCGTTTTACCAGACACAAGAAAACCTCGAGGAAGTACTGAAGCCGCCAAGATGGGAAGTAAAGATGATGAGGATATTAAAACAACTGAAGAAGACAAGTTTGCAAAACTCGAGCTCAAGATACAACACTTAGCAGATACCTTCGCTGAATTCTTGAAAGCAGGTACTATTAACCAGGACCTTAAAACTAAAAAGTAAAAAGGCACAAAGGAAGAAGGAGAAGGATTAACGGAATACGAAGAAGAGATCATATCAGAAGTAGAAGACGAGATACTAAACAAAAACCCATATGGAGGTCTGAAGATTGAATTCAAACTCGAGATCTCTGATTATGATGGAGTCATGGAAGATGAAAAACTTGATGGTTGGTTAGGCAAGTTGGAAACATATTTCACGGTACACCAACTAGTTGAGTCGCAAAAGATTAGTTTTGCCAGTTTTAAGTTGGCAAACCATGCTTCAACATGGCGGAAAGCTTACAAGAAGAGGTATGACACAGATCGTATGACCTTGCAACAATTTAAGGATCTCATGATAAAACACTTTTATCCTATGGGTTACTTGGATGAAAGATGGTATAAGTGGCAGCACCTCCGACAGCGATACCAACAAAGTGTCCAGGTTTATACTACAGAATTCTACAATCAAGCTTTGGCTTTGGATGTGGATATTACTAGTGATGAGACTTTCCGAAAGTACAATGGTGGACTCGTAGATTATATACAAAGAGAGTTAAAACTTTTCAGTGTACAAGATATTGAAGATACTATAAACAAAGCTGTGCCCATTGAACAGAAGACTAAGGGTGCTGGAGGATCAGACAACAAGAGAATTGTTACGAGAGGAGAAGATAGGACTCAAAGAAGGGTTGAGACGAGTAAGAACAAGTCTCTACCAGCTGAACGAGAAGAAAAGGTGTGTGAGCACTGCAAGCAGAAAGGTCACATAAAAGACACTTGCTGGATTCTTTATCCTTATCTTAAACCGAAGAAACTACGTGAATCTGAAGGTCAAAGAAGTTTTAAGAAAAAAACCATGATATCAGAGACCGTTGATACCGAAATAATCTTTGAAATCGACCAACCAGATCCAAAACTCATGTTGATGACAAGGCTGGCAGACACAGAACAGGTGGATCTTCATGAAGAATTATTCCATGTCAAGATCCAAGAAAAACAAAGCATCGTCGAGGCCATCATCGACTCTGGTAGTCAAAAGAACTTAATTGAAAAACTGGTGGAACAAATGGGATTATCAACAACTCCGCATCCAAAACCCTACCTATTGGATGGATACAGAAGGATACTGAGCTTCAGGTAACAACGCAGTGTCGATTCAAATTTGTTATCACTGACAAGTTTATTAATGAGATTGTCTGTAATGTTGTGCCATTGGATGTAGCACATGTTATTTTTGGAAATCCATATTTGTGGAAACGAGATGCTGTCCTCTATCATAGAGAGCGTGCTTATTTTTTTAAGAAAGATGGAAGAGAATTTCGAATTCTGGCTAGCAAAACCCCTTTATCCATAACCAAGTCAAGAGATTGATCAACGCTTGTGGGAAGTTCGCTTTATTGTTAATCAGACCTGTGACCACAGGGGAAAAGAAAGCAGTACTGCATGCGACACTTTCCACCAGGCAAGAAAGTAAAATAAGTTCACTAAAGAAAAAGTTTATGGATCTATTCCAAAAGGAAGTCATTATACCACCCAAGAGAAGTGTTGAGCATGATATTACACTTGTTGGAGATGCTTCTTTACCAAACTTAGGATTATACATGACTTCTATAACTGAGTCTGAGGTAATTAAGAAACAAGTACAAAAACTACTTGAACAAAGAGTAATAGTACCTAGTTGTTCTCTCTGTGGCTCTCCAGTTCTACTTGTACCAAAGAAGGATGGAGGTTGGAGAATGTGTGTGTATTACCGGGCTCTAAACAAGATCACAATCAAGAATAGATACTCATTACGAAGGATCGATGATCTTCTCGATCGACTAGGTGATGCAATATATTTCACTAAACTTGATCTCAAATCCGGTTATCATCAGGTGCGGATTAAGGAAGAAGACACCTGGAAAACTGCATTCAAGACTCGACAAGGGCTGTTTGAGTGGCTCGTTATGCCCTTTGGGTTATGCAATGCACCAGCTACTTTCATGCGACTCATGAATGGGGTATTACGAACTTTCATTGACGATTTTGTCATCATGTATTTGGATGATATTTTGATTTTCAGCAGGACATGGGAGGAGCATTTGATACATGTATCCAAGGTATTGTCCGTATTAAGAGAAAATTATTTAAGATTAAATGAGAAAAAGTGTGAGTTTGGAAGACAAGAATTGGTTTTTCTTGGATTTGTGATTAGAAAAGGGAAAATAAAGGTCGACCCAGGAAAGGTTGCTGTTATTTCTGCATGGCCAGCACCTAGAAATATTACTGAAGTTTGGAGTTTTCTAGGGGCTTGTCAGTACTTACGTAAATTTATACGACACTTTTCCCAAATTGCATCTCCCTTACATGGTTTAACCAAGGTCAATACAGTATTTAAATGTGAACCTAAACATGAAGCTACCTTTCAATTACTTAAGAAAAAGATTTCAGAGGCACCAGTTTTGACATTGCCTAACTTGTAGAGGCCTTTCGAAGTAGAAACAAGTGCATCTAACTATGCCTTAGGGGCAGTGTTGTTACAAGATGGGAAACCAGTCGCATATCACTCAGAGATGTTCACAGGACCAGTTCAAAATTATCCTACGTATGACAAATAGTTGTATGCTATGCACCAGGTTATGAAGCATTGGAGGCCATATCTGCTAGGAAAACAAGTTGTGATTCGTACTGATCATTAACCTTTGCAGTATCTCCAGACCCAATCTAAGTTACAGCAGGCTCAACACATGAAATGGGCATCTTATTTGGAACAGTTTGGAATTCACATCAAATACAAGCAAGGAATAACAAATAAGATGGCAGACATGTTATCCAGGCCACCCCCTAGTATGGCTTTGTTTATGGCAATGCAGTCTCAACCACTATTACCAAGTGATTATGCTCAAAAATATGAGGGAGATTAAGATTTTGGAGAAGAGTACAAGAGATTAAGCCAAGGGCATTCAAGTGAGTGCCGCTTAGTGGATGGGTTGATGTACAAAGGTACCACCTTATGTATACCTCACGGTGAAGATAAAATTCACTGGATAAGAGAAGCACATACTTCTCGTATAACTGGTCGTTTTGGTATGGAGAAGACATTACTAAATTTGAAGCGGTATATGTATTGGACAAAGATGCATCTCGATGTCTCCAAGTATATTCGAGGATGTGTTTTATGCAATACCTCAAAACCATCTAATAGGAAGAGGGGATTGTACATGCCATTACCAGTTCCTACCAGACCATGGGAAAGCATTTCAATGGATTTTCTAGGAGGTTTTCCAATGACCAAATCAGGGAATGATTACATATTTGTTGTAGTTGATAAGTTCAACAAGATGATCAACTTGATTCCTTGTAAAAAGACGGTGACGGGGGAAGACGCAGCTAAGTTATTTTTTCACCATGTATGGAAACATTTTGGGTTACCTACTTCACTCATCTCTGTTAGAGATAGTCGTTTTCTAGGTCAATTTTGGACCAAATTATGGGTCTGATGGATACAAGACTCAAACATAGCACCGCTTTTCATCCTCAAACAGATGGGCAAACATAAGTGGTGAACAGGACTTTGGTTCATCTCTTACGGGGATATCACTCTAAACATCCTAAGACTTGGGATGAGAGTCTACCTTTTATACAGTTCTCTTTTAATCGAGCTTTTCATGGAACTACTTTGAAGTCTCCTTTTGAAGTTTGTCTAGGCTATTTGCCTCATAGTCCATTTGATATGGGATTCTCCACCTCTCAAGATGTTGTATCAACAGAAAAAGAAGACACTAGAGCTCAAAGGTTTATTTAGAAGATAAACAAGATACATACTTTAGTAGAAGCTCAACTACAAAAATCTCAGGCTAAGTACAATGCTAAACATGATAAACATCGTGTTTCTTGTAATTTTTCTAAAGGAGATTTAGTATGGTTACGTATAGGGAAAGAGCAACTTAAGGGTGAAGGGAAGAAGCTTAAACCTATACGTTATGGACCATTCAGAATACTGAAGCAATTTGGAGATAATGCTTTTCAGTTGGATTTACCACCATATATAAAGATGTACTCTGTCATTAATGCAGAATACCTGAAGTTATTTGAACCTCCATTACTTAATGAAGAGGATGATCAAGAATTGAAACTACCACCTGTAGATGACTTGTGGATAGAACGAGAAGAAGTTCTCAAAGAAGATTGCATTGTTGAGACAAAAGTGACGCCTACCAGAAGAGGAGATCGTATAATGTTTCGTGTGGGGCGTGCAGGTCAAGTACCAAGCAAAGCAAAGTCGTTTAACAAGGAATAAGGGGAGATTGAATTTCCCCATCTTCAGTTCTGAGCTTACACAGGAGTTTCAGCTTTCCAAAAATGGGGAGCCATGATACAGGAGTATCGTAGCAGCGTGTAGGCTTAGTAGAGCCTTTATGGCTAGAGAGTGTCTAGAAGATACTATAAGAAGTGTTGGATTAACACAAGTTTGTTTGTTCAACAAGTTTGAGATTTCCTAACTTAGATAGGATTCCTAGTTTAGATGAGTTCTAAAAACTCATAGTTTTTATTTTGTTTTCAGTAAGAATAAACTCATATAAAAGGAGGAGAATTCTAGACTAGAAAGACAGAGGAAAACGAGAGAGAGAGCAGCCATTTTTATGGATTGTAATAGAGTTTTTCTTTCAAGCAAATAAGAAGAAGAAGTTAGCAGTATCATTGTATTGTTTTCATTGTGTTTTTTCAACCTATCTTCACATCAGTACTGACTCTAGGTACCACTGATCGATTACGTGTGTGTATATATATATATATATATATATATACTTTGTAAGTCTCTAATTGACTAATTATGAGCTAACTTACAATTACACCAGTTTGTACAGAGTCAGCTTCGTTGTCATGAAGCTTTGACAGTTTGATGTCATCCCAGATACGATAATCCTTTATATGAGGTGTTATTTCATCTCTAACTTCCTCTGGGATTCTAGACGATTTTCTTGTGTTTTTATTCATCATAATCCACACACTGCATTAAGATTAATTTTAAAGCGGGCTAAAAACAATGGGGTAAACAACAATAAGAGTAGAAATTGTAATATTTTTAACTAGTAAAATATTTAATGTCATAATTACCTGTTAGCTTGAGCGAGAGTTTCACCAGTATTGGCATTACGAAGAAGCCAATGGATAGCGAAACCATTCTTTATAGGCGCACCACCAAACCAAGTATCTATTTCAACAACATCACCCCTGCCACCAGATATACCGTCAATCAACTTAAACATACTGCAAAAAAAAAAAAAAAAAAAAAAAAAAAAAAAAAAAAACTTAAACGTACCGCAATAAATAACTTTATATTTAGAAAGTATTTATTCGTTGTGTGCATGTTCTGATGAACTGGCAGGTACTGCATATAGATAAGGCAAAAAAAAAAAAAAACAAGAACTGGCTTACCAAGAAGGATACCGATCTACGATAACCCGCATCTTAGCAACAACCCATATTAGATTTCTTTTACTCATCTCTGGCGTCGAATTAAATCCATCACCCACCAGCCCAATATCCCTAATATGGTTAGCAGCTGATTCCTGCACCCGAATGAAATGATCGAGCCTAAGACATTTTAACTTGCATGACTACGATCATAATAAAAACCTTGCATAACTAATAATATTCCTATGAGGATATATCAAGACATGAGATATAAAAGTTCGCAGTATTTATTCTTGCCTGTAAATGATTCAAGAATGTTCCTATAGTTGCCATCCGATTAGGGCCAATCTCATACGATCTAATTGTGAAGTTTCCCCGATAAACGCAGTCATTGATTTTTTCAGGTGCTTGGGTCTTTGCTGTAACCCTCAACCCCCTAAAAGACGGTTTCGTGTTTGATTTCATGCCAAGAGGAATCACACTGTCTGATCCTCCACTAATCTTTGTCACCAATGTTGTTCTTAGTGAATGGTTAGCAGGAGAGCATGCTGATAAGGCCGAAGTAATGGTACCAGCCATGACCACAAAAGGGTTTAGAATCACGTAAAGCACACACACGTAGGGATGATCAGATATATCCACTGAAATGTGTTAAGCTTGAACCACAACTGTCAATAATGAGTATCATACATTTATAAGAACAAATTAAGGAAAATAAAACAGAACAAACTACACAAAATAACGATGGCAGATGAAATGAAATTCTACTCACGTACACTGATCATATAGCTCGATAAGCTTCAGCTCTTTGTAATTTTTACGTTCTTCAATACTTGCTTATAAATAGGGTTTATTACAGTTAAAAGGACATTCGGGTGCATTTAGGTTTATCTAGCGCTCTATGTGGGTGCATGCACAGAAATGCTAAAGAAACCGAGGGTGAAATCCCAATTTCTCTCTCTCGTCTCACCGAATTGTGGGACCCGCCACACGAAACATAACCCTTATTAGTTCTAGTGGGTGGCTGGTCCCATCCCACCCGCCACACGAACCATAACCCTTGTTAGTTCCAGTGGGTGGCTGGTCCCATAATGGGGAGAAATCGGGATTTATCCCTCGTTGTGTGTATCATCTCCGGGTGCATGCAAGTCATTTTACTCATTATCATCCTCGAATTGGTAATAGAAGAGCATCCGACTACCATTGGATCTCCAACATAGTACATTTTTAATTTTATTTTAGAAGAAAAAAGAAACGGGTACTTGTCTCCGTCCCCTATACACAGATGGAATATATGTGAAATCTCTTAGAATAAAAAATAATTTTGATTTCACCAAAATTTATTGTTTTTATGTTTTAAACTTTATCATGTTTTGTTTTTATGTTTTAAACTTTATCATGTTTCCAATGGAGATATAAATTTGATTGTGATGATATCTATGTTATTTAATTAAGGATATAAGTGAAAAAACCTTCTTCGAATTACATTTTCGCTCATCTAGTGGGACAAAAAAATTTCAAAACTCCGCTTATATATAAGGGACGGAGGGAGTACAATACTTGATAGGTAATAATATCTTCTCCCTTAAAGGCCTTGACAAAATAAGTTCTCACGTTGAACGGTGATGGAACCCTCCCTTCAAATTGGTCGAAATAGGCCTTTTCTAATGTAGAAGCTATGGTGAGGACACTTGGCATAACTCTATTGGTCGGGATATTAAAAATAGGGTTACACTTTGTTTGCATCAAGTATTTAACCGTCCGTTAGTAACACCGTCAACAAAAAGGAAGGTGGACAACACTTCCGTGATAGTTTTAATCTCATTAATTTTCTTACACCGTGTTTACACCAAATGCTTAACTGTATGTTAGTAACACCGTCTAAGATGGACAATACCTCTGTCAAAAAATTTGTTATGGAAAATGAAAACTTAACTTACCGTGTTTAGAATTTTATGGAAGTCCAAATTCAATTTGGAAGTCGAGTGCCTAATATATTAGGACACTTTTTTCAAAAATAATACATTAAGGGGAAGAAAAGAAACCCACATATTTCACACATATTTTCTGCGAAAATAAAAATAAATAATAAATAAAATCTCTATCTTTTCTCCACATATTTAATCCATTCGCCCCCGCACAAAATTAAAAATGCATCTTCACAGGGCTGGACGAAACCCGCACACACCAAATCAAAAAGAAAAAAATGCCCAGTGCCTAACACGGGCACCAATCTAGTATGCTTAATGTGGTTAGGCAGAATTTAATGGTCATTCTTTATGCCACCTAACCACAATTTACTGGTCACTCTTTATGCCACTTGGGACCAAATAATGTGGAGTCATTCTTATTCTTATGCCACTTGGGAGCAAATAACGTCGTAAGCAAGATTCGGTGGTTGAATTTAATTATCCCCAACTCTAAGTTTGCCGGGGGAGAAATCCGAGTATCACACCAAACAGATGCGGATGGTGGACCCATTTGGATCTTTTAGTATACAGATGGCAGAGTTTACATGTCAAGGACAATTAATCAATTCTGGATGAATTTGTTGACGACTCTTTGTTGACTTCTAATTTCCACGTCTCTTTCATGGCAATGTATGTATGTACCTCGTGTATGTAAATCAAGTAGCGTACCAACTTGAAAAACATGTTTGATGGCATCTTCCAAAGCTAAGAGTATATAACACTGTTGTAGTTAATCGAGTATATAATGCTCTGAACCACTCCGTGCATGTAGGTCTATCCAGCAGCGATTTATTTATGATAAAAACCGTCTCTCTTTTTTTAAGCAAATCAATATAGCATATCATAGATAAGAACATATACACCAGTCGACTAGAAAGTCATAATGGCGAAGTGTCCGAGAAGTGGTATCAAGCTCCACAGCAGTACAAAGAAAGTGATTATAAACCAAGTTGAAAGATATATTATTTACAACTTTTACACATAACATACTACTATAGTAAATTAACAATGCATATTCATCCATAGACCAATCTTCGTTAATTTCACATATTCTTCTCTCGTCCTCATCTGAAATCTTTATTAAATTTATAGAAAATGTAAGTATTTCCATCCAACATCGATGGTGATGAAGTTTCTTCACTTCTAATAGATATATCAATAAATTCTCAATAATCCAAGGATTACGCTCTTCCAGGAAAGATCCCAAGCCTTCTACTAGTTATAGTAGAGCTGCCACGACGACTCAAAGGGATCAGGGCAATCTTCAAGATAGAAGACCGAACAAAGGTGAGGTAGTTAACCCCAGAATCGACCAATGTACTGAATCACTCATCGGTAATTCATATACAAGCGGACATTTCTATGAACGAAATCAGCTATAAGGAGAAGATAAGAATCCATATCCTCTTCAAAAAGAAAATTGATTGGGATAGGATAGATCATGCAATTATTACTTAAATTAAAATATAAACCTATATAATTATTATTTAATATATCGTTAATCGAGCAAGCAGTACCACTATGAGTTGTGTGGCCTGCCGGAGTCGATGTGAAAGAACCAATCATTCTGACTATCAGTCAGTCATTATGACGGATTAGAATTTTTTTTAGCTCCGAACGGGTCGGGTTACAGCCCGCTTGGCAAGCTCCGACTCCCTGAAACGCCACTCAAGTAATAATTAAAATAAATTATGTTCATTGATAAAATTCTTATCTCAATAGGTAACAATCGTTTCTTACGAAATAACAAACTTGAGATCCTGCTGAACAGAAATCTCATTGGTCTCAAGGTTAGAATTCTATGAGCATATGTCACGTACCATAATGCTCATAAAACTCCACAAGAGTTCCAATTTCCAAAAATATAAGAGTCGGCCAGTTTCCAAGATAAGAAACGGCCAATTGCCTAAAATAAGAGTCGGCCATTTGCCGAAATAACAGATGGACAACTGCCAAAATTAACAGGGGCCAATTGCCCAAAATTCACAGACGGCCAGTTGCCTTAACAGAGGCCAATTGCCAAAAATTAACAGACGGCCAGTTGCAAAAATTAAGGTAGTTCTGGTTACCAGCCATCATTGGCCACTTTCCAATGATATATACTTCCCAATATTGCAATCATCTCTGAAAAGATGGTATGAACTGCAAAACAGTAACCAAGACTTTCAAATGATATGAACAACCTTGTAGAATTGTGCTGAACCGCATAGCGGCTGCCTACGTACCCTCTCCGTTACTCGAAGGGATCAAGCACGACCATAGTTCGTCATATATTTGTTTAGATAATATGAACTAGTAGCAATTATCTCTTGCTAGATGATATGAACTATCCTAGTGAGATAGCAATCATCTCTTAAGCAGACTGTATGAAATATATATAGCAACTATCTCTTAGATAGTATGAACTGCTTACAGAGGCTGTAACTATCCATAACAATGGATAGTGTGGATTGCACACATCGAATCACCAACAATTTCTGTAGCAGTTATCAAAAGATGGAAAGATGTCAACATCTATGTTCGTACCTGTACCTGCGACTTAAACTCAACAGCAACTTAAACTGAACCTTGGATTACAATTTTAATATGCAATAAATTACATACATTCTGTAAGTCCGAGAAATACAGCAAAAATTTCAACATTTAACTAGACTATATTTGCTTGGTGGGAGCATCAAAACCACAAACAAGGACAGATATAAGGTTCTGTTAACTTCCATCTATGAATCACGTACTAAAGACGAAAATGCTAAAAACTACTCGATCACAACCGTTATATCATCCTGGTGTCTCGTATAGAATTCAAGCTAAACTATACACAAATAAGATTTTAATCTTAATCTAAGATTTATATCTAGTATCCCAAAACCACTTACAGGAGTTCAATGGACCAACCTAGTTCTAGCTCAGTGCCACTACGCATCAAATTAGAGTACTATCCGACCTTAGTTTTCTGATGTCTACTAGTACTACTACTTGTTAGAAAATAGAAAAATATGTCAATCTAACCAACAAAACTTAACTAGTGGCTACGGCTACAATTATTACTGCTGTGATTATTTCCAAAATAAGAAAACACACAACCAATAATCCCTTCGTAATTTCTTTACACAAAATTAAGGTTCCATCTCCACGGCTATCAACTGATTCCATTAGTTACCTAAAAATTACTAATGGAATCTATCCAACAAAATCCATTCGGATGAGCAATGAAGACGCGAATGGATGAGATCACTAACAATGATACGAATGGATAAATCTTGCATTTCCAATTTCATATAACGAGATCTTATGGGCTATCAAAACAAAATGAAAACATAATGATAAGCAAGCAAATTAAACCAATTCAAGATGTTTTCCATCTTCTAGGAAGTGTACAGCATACTCACACGGGAAGTAAGGGTTTTAACTTAAATCCATGGGGTCCCGGTCCTTGCTATTTCATTTTCCAATAAACCACCTATCTACTAGGACATCAAATACCACTGAATATAGCCACTAACCATAAACTAATCTAGTGGAGTCATATATATTTAAGCATAAACCAAGCTCTCAACACCACCAAAATTATACTATACTAGAAACCGAATACAACTAATCAAGCATAATTTCTCCAATCACAGAGATCAATGAAATTCTAGAATAGAAAAGAAATGCTGTGGCTTGTCATAAAAATGAATGTAATTCCACACATAGCATTCCGCAAGGTTAAAATGCATTTTCCATCACACATGATGTAGTCCTATAATGCTATACTACCACAGTATTATTACGAGCATTTATATATATTCATCCCAGCAGTACATGCCTACTAAAAAAAGCTTCACATTAAAAATCCCAATATTACTTATTTCTTAGTCTACGGCCATTCGTAACATAACGATCGGTGGGTAATACCAAGCTAAACTAAGAACTCTTCCCATGCATGAAATAGTAGTAGCACTAGTACATCAAACAGGACTACAATTTCATCCAAACCATAGTTCATACATTTTCACAAACACCATATATACAGTATTAGTTTAACCGCAATATGCAAACCAATTTCAACAATTCAAATTAATAAATTAACCCATGAATTTATTATCATCTGAATTGACGTATAATCAATCAGTTCTATAACAAGCACCAAATTGGCATAATCCCCATTTTTTTTGTTTCTCAACAACATCAATTGAAGGTAGAAATAACAGTACAACAAAGTACCAAATCAAACATGCATCTAGAGCCATACACAAACTAGAAAACTGATGAGAATCATTTGTATCAATTGAGTGAGAACCACTTGCCTTAAATCATTTTTCTTCAAGCTGAAAACAGAAAGTAGTCAGATTCCTCCACCCCATTTTACATACAAAGCCAACCATCGTAAACACCATAAACGACCCATTGAAACCATAGCTCCATTGAGCTCGCTAACTTTGTCATTTAAGATTGTGTTTTGTTATACCTATACGGGTGAGTAAAATAACCAGGAAGAAAAATAAAGGGAAGAAGAATGTGAAAAAGAAACTCAGATCCCCGCTTTTTCTTTTATTTCATTTAGTTTTATTTCCAGTTTCAAAATGTGACACGTGCACATCATGCATATATGCCAATTAAGGCACCTAAAAATTTGTTAAAGGCACACAAACATAAATTTTCATTTACTTATTTTTTTTAGCACACCCGGTGTACAATTTCATTTCTAGCCCTAATGGGTTCAGTTAAACCCGAGGAAAAGTTTCGTACTGTCACACCATTAACCCCTTAAAAAGAACTTTGTCCCCAAAGTTCAAAATACAACTTAGAAGTTGAGAGGGTTACCTGTAGTCGCATTGCAGTAGTACGCTGACGAGTCCAAAACCCACAGTCCCGGATGAACCGGAACTGCTCTGATAGCAACTGTGACGGATCAGAAAAAAATTTCGCTCCCAACGGGTCGGGTTACAGCCCGCTTGTCAAGCTCCGACTCCCTGAAACGCCACTCAAGTAAAAATTAAAATAAATTATGTTCATTGATAAAATTCCTATCTCAATAGGTAACAATCGTTTCTTACGAAATAAAAAACTTGAGATTCTACTGAACAGAAATCTCATTAGTCTCAAGGTTAGAATTCTATGAACATATGTCACGTACCATAATGCTCATAAAATTCCACAAGAGTTCCAATTTCCAAAAATATAAGAGTCGGCCAGTTGCCAAGATAAGAAACGGCCAATTGACGAAAATAAGAGTCGGCCAGTTGCCTAAATAACAGATGGCCAATTGCCAAAATTAATATGGGCCAATTGCCCAAAATTCATAGACGGCCAGTTGCCTTAACAGAGGCCAATTGCAGAAAATTAACAGACGGCCAGTTGCCAAAATTAAGGTAGTTCTGGTTACCAGCCATCATTGGCCACTTGCCAATGATATATACTTCCCAATATTGCAATCATCTCTGAAAAGATGGTATGAACTGCAAAGCAGTAACCAAGACTTTCAGATGATATGAACAACCTTGTAGAATTGTGCTGAACCGCATAGCGGCTTCCTACGTACCCTCTCCGTTGCTCGAAGGGATCAAGCACGACCGTAGTTCGTCATATATTTGTTTAGATAATATGAACTAGTAGCAATTATCTCTTGCTAGATGATATGAACTATCCTAGTGAGATAGCAATCATCTCTTAAGCAGACTGTATGAAATATATATAGCAACTATCTCTTAGATAGTATGAACTCCTTACAGAGGCTGTAACTATCCATGACAATGGATAGTGTGGATTGCACACATCGAATCACCAACAATTTCTGTAGCAGTTATCAATAGATGGAAAGATGTCAACATCTATGTTCATACCTGTACCTGCAACTTAAACTCAACAGCAACTTAAATTGAACCTTGGATTACAATTTTAATAGGCAATAAATTACATACATTCTGTAAGTCCGAGAAATACAGCCAAAATTTCAACATTTAACTAGACTATATTTGCCTGGTGGGAGCATCAAAACCACAAACAAAGACAGATATAAGGTTCTGTTAACTTCCATCTATGAATCACGTACTAAAGACGAAAATGCTAAAAACTACTCGATCACAATCGTTATATCATACTGGTGTCTCGTATAGAATTCAAGCTAAACTATAAACAAATAAGATTTTATACTTAATCTAAGATTTATATCTAGTATCCCAAAACCACTTACAGGAGTTCAATGGACCAACCTAGTTCTAGCTCAGTGCCACTACGCATCAAATTAGAGTACTATCCGACCTTAGTTTTCTGATGTCTACTAGTACTACTACTTGTTAGAAAATAGAAAAATATGCCAATCTAACCAACAAAACTTAACTAGTGGCTACGGCTACAATTATTACTGCTGTGATTATTCCCAAAATAAGAAAACACACAACAAATAATCCCTTCGTAATTTATTTACACAAATTTAAGGTTTCATCTCCACCGCTATCAACTGATTCCATTAGTTACCTAAAAATTACTCATGGAATCTATCCAACAAAATCCATTCAGATGAGCAATGAAGACGCGAACGGATGAGATCACTAGCAATGATACGAATGGATAAATCTTGTATTTCCAATTTCATATAACGAGATCTTATGGGCTATCAAAACAAAATGAAAACATAATGATAAGCAAGAAAATTAAACCAATTCAAGATGTTTCCCATCTTCTAGGAAGTGTACAGCATACTCACACGGGAAGTAAGGGTTTTAACTTAAACCCATGGGATCCCGGTCCTTGCTATTTCATTTTCCAATAAACCACCTATCTACTAGGACATCCAATACCACTGAATATAGCTACTAACCATAAACTAATCTAGTGGAGTCATATATATTTAAGCATAAACCAAGCTCTCAACACCACCAAAATTATACTATACTAGAAACCGAATACAACTAATCAAGCATAATTTCTCCAATCAAAGAGATCAATGAAATTCTAGAATAGAAAAGAAATGTTGTGGCTTGTCATAAAAATGAATGTAATTCCACACATAGCATTCCGCAAGGTTAAAATGCATTTTCCATCACACATGATGTAGTCCTATAATGCTATACTGCCACAGTATTATTACGAGCATTTATATATATTCATCCCAGCAGTACATGCCTACTAAAAAAAGCTTCACATAAAAAATCCCAATATTACTTATTTCTTAGTCTACGGCCATTCGTAACATAACGATCGGTGGGTAATACCAAGATAAACTAAGAACTCTTCCAATGCATGAAATAGTAGTAGCACTAGTACATCAAACAGGACTACAATTTCATCCAAACCATAGTTCATACATTTTCACAAACACCATATATACAGTATTAGTTTAACCGCAATATGCAAACCAATTTCAACAATTCAAATTAATAAAT
The DNA here is from genome assembly GCA_023531105.1 of Papaver atlanticum. Lineage (NCBI taxonomy): Eukaryota > Viridiplantae > Streptophyta > Magnoliopsida > Ranunculales > Papaveraceae > Papaver > Papaver atlanticum. The sequence continues at coordinate 2,259,902 of JAJJMB010011750.1, read as the reverse complement.
TGACCCATGAATTTATTATCATCTGAATTGATGTATAATCAATCAGTTCTATAACAAGCACCAAATTGGCATAATCCCCATTTTTTTTGTTTCTCAACAACATCAATTGAAGGTAGAAATAACAGTATAACAAAGTACCAAATCAAACATGCATCTAGAGCCATACACAAACTAGAAAACTGATTAGAATCATTTGTATCAATTGAGTGAGAACCACTTGCCTTAAATCATTTTTCTTCAAGCTGAAAACAGAAAGTAGTCAGATTCCTCCACCCCATTTTACATACAAAGCCAACCATCGTAAACACCATAAACGACCCATTGAAACCATAGCCACATTGAGCTCACTAACTTTGTCATTTAAGATTGTGTATTGTTATACCTATACGGGTGAGTAAAATCACCAGGAAGAAAAATAAAGGGAAGAAGAAGGTGAAAAAGAAACTCATATCCCCCCTTTTTCTTTTCTTTTATTTTGTTTTATTTCCAGTTTCCAAATGTGACACGTGCACATCATGCATACATGACTATTAAGGCACCTAAAAATTTGCTAAAGGCATACAAACATAAAATTTTCATTTACTTATTTTTTAGCACACCCGGTGTACAATTTCATTTCTAGCCCTAATGGGTTCAGTTAAACCCGAGAAAAAGTTTCGTACTGTCACAGTCAAGCTCCTCCCGAGCTTTTGTAATGTTGCTGCCCCTATCCATCGTGAAGAGATATAAGTCCCATCGAATTTGATAACCCAGAAACAAGAACACTGCAGAGTATCGCTGAATGCGCACATGGGGTCGAGGGAAACTCCACGCCAAATAAAAATCCTTGGACACAACATATTTCATGTAAAGATTCCCACAAAAAGAAGCATATAGTTTGAAAAGATGTTGTTTCTTTACATAATACTGTTGGGAAGTATTAAAATACCCACATAAAGTAGCATCTAGTTTGTAAAGATGTTGTTTTTTTACGAAGCACTGTTGGGTAGTTTGATTATCAGGACAGAGATAGCCTGTTGGGAAGTTGAAAAGATACCCTTGCACTGTGGGGTAGTTAGATGATAAAAACCGGCTTTCATTACTTATTTACAGTACTGAAAAGACGAGGGTACCCAAATATACCTCAATCTAAAACTTTTCCACTTATAAGTCCTCTCTCCGAAAGTGATTGTCTATGGACTGAGTCGAGACAATACAACTAATCGGTTCACACTTCGTGTGATCGTCTATGGATACGATATCGAGACAATACGAAAACAAGATAACTTGTGTGATTGACTATGGATACAAGATCGAGACAATACAACAACGAAGTATGTTTACTTGATAAAAGGTTCGGACTTAACCAAACACAATAGGATTGCTATCAAGTAAATAGGAATTAACGTTTGTGTATTTTACTTCTAATTATAATAAACAATTATAATTTCGAAAATAGAAAAGTAAAAGACACAGCAAGATTTTGTTAACGAGGAAACCGCAAATGCATAAAAACCCCGGGACCTTGTCCAGAATTGAATACTCTCAGGATTAAGCCGTTATACAAAATCTAAACCAACTTCATATAGTTGAGACCAAGCAACTAAACCTATAGTTCACCTAGTTCCGTCTGTATCCCTGCGCCTCCAACTTGCAATAAGTCACGCACTTGGAAAAATTCCTTTGGTTCGTATTCCAAACAGTAAAGGAACAACAAATCTGTTCGGTAACAACTCTTTTCAATCAAGTGATATGAGTTTGACAAAAGGCTCTTCCGTTTATCCCATTAAACTCCTTTGTCAGGTCCTTAGATCTATCTAATAACAACTACCAAAGTAATTGTCAAGATTTTGCAATCAATACTTTGAATCACAAAGAATTGTATTGATGCCGATGTACTCAACTAATCAATCAAATCTATCACAAAGATAAACCGATTATAGTTAGATCCTTTTCCAGCCGAAACAAGTATTGTGCACACCAAAGATTATGAACCCAAATATCTTCTTTGTCTTCAAATATTCTTAGATCTTCAATAAACACCTGCACACAATCAACTTGAATCTCTTGTGATCAATCACACATGGAACGGAGTCTGTTAACAATGGATTATCACAAGACGTCTTTAGATCTGCAAATAGTCTAAAGATCCCCGTCGAAACTTCGATCTAGTTTGAGTGAATCTTATATCAGAAGAGAAGATTCTCAAGCATAAACAAACTAGGTGCAATCAAAGTTCAACAGCCGTTAGTCAATCAAATCAATCGAAAACTAATAATAAACTGCAATTATCTAGTTTCCCACCAACGGTACTAATAGATCTTCTCAATCCCAAAGAAGTCTTTAAACTGAGCGGCCGTAAGAGATTTCGCCTAATTAGGTTACTTTCCTCTCCGAATAGGCGGCTCCACCAGTAACAACACAACTAGGTAGTTTTGCTGGCTCTGAGGATTAGTTTGCTTGAAATGCAAACTTCAATATTTATAGACCAAGGAAGTTTGGACACCAAGGAATTTCCAAAACCGAAAATATTCTCAAGATATGCAATATATTACCAAATTCGGTTTCTAAAGATATGCATTTTAATTGCTGGAAATTAAAAGCATATAAAACTAAAAACCTTAATTAAAAGATTCTCAATTTATTTCGATCCGGGATTCTCCTTTAGCTATTAAGGAATATCTTTGAACAATAAAAGATAAGCGTTACTGCACATGTTCAAAGTATGTCGACATCTTTACTTGGTAAATCCTTTTTCATATTTACCATCTTGGAACCGATTTTCCACACTTCCAAACAAGTTTAGAATTGGTTCATCTGACTTCCAAGAACTATGTAATTCATTATCCTACCAAATCACCAATCATGGGTTTCACGGTTCTACCAAAACAAGTTTCGGTTCTACCTCCATGTGGGTACTAGAATTAGTCATGCTAGTTACCAAAACTTGGTTGACTAGGTACTAGGATCGGTTCCCACATATATATGGTATGTAACTTGTATTTGTTGCACATGTTCATAGGATCGGTTCCCAATAAATAAAAACGTGTTGCACATGTTCATAGGATCGGTTCCCGATAACTAAAAACTTGTTGCACCTCTTACAAGGATCGATTCCCCTTTTTTGATCTGTTGCACCTCTTACTAGGATCGGTTCCCCAATGTCTAGAGTTGGTCATACCAATCACAACAAATCGATCATACCATCTCAGGTGATTACTTAAGATCGGTTTCACTAATAAAAGTCGTACCAATACAAAAGTCAGGCATTGTGAATAGTTTTACCAAGATATATAAACAAGTTATGAGCGGTTATACTAAACACACATATTGGTAATTCAAAAGATTTGCAACGAATAACAATACCAATAAGCCCAGCGATTTCCCTTTCGATACATAAAACAAGTTCATAAATTTACTTCCTTTAAACGAATGTAAAACATTGTTTCCTAGGATGAAATCTTCACCCATACCCATACATAATCACAATAGCATTCATACGATTATGTCGATGTCTTATATACGAAGTTCAAAAGATAAGAGTTATACTTCGTATTGTATTCCTTAATACTATGTCTAACTTGAGTATAATCATTCACATCTTCGCAGTTATGTTTTCAATATGCACGACTTGAAAGATACGTTAGGGAATGAAACAGTTCAAGTCAAATATTACTAACCTCAAGTGGAAGGATGATGTCGTCGTTGTATCTCCTTGCATCTTCACATTCTTCAAGTCTTCACGTAATACTTGTAATTTCTCATATTCTAATATTTTCAAGCTAACCTATACAAATTTGACTCTAGTAAATAATCATGCGACTCTTTAAATGAGTTTTGATTCACTAAAATATGACAACCAAACTTGACATACCAACGCTTGGTGGGTTCAACCGATCTATGCTCTAACAATCTCCCCCTTTGTCAATTTTAGTGACAAAACTCTTATATCATATGGATAAACAAATTACAAGAATTCATTACACATACGCTTGATTCCCAAATTCAACAGCACAAAAACCTGTATACATTCAATCCATAAATGCCGCTGTTGACATTATAATAACAAACCTAATACTCTCCCTAAAGGTAAGATAGGTAGATTTTCAATCCGCACGTCTTTGTTATTTCCATCATCATATGATATGTTACTCTCCCTTAGTCTATGCTTTACTCTTTCGTTGGATATAACGTTTAAGCACCATTGTCCTTTCCTTAGTGATACCAAATCACTATAAATCAATATAAGTATCACTTGTTTACTCCATATATTTCTCCCCCTTTTTGTCACAAAATGACAAAGGTACGAGCAAATAAAAAGACAAACCGAAAGGATCTTACAAATCTTACAAAGAGACTTGCAACCTATAAGAGTTAAGCACGAGGGTTCCACATACCATTTTTGATAACCAATATCAAAACCGAAATTACGAGTAATTTTGTTTTGATATGTTACCAAGGAAACAATTGTCCGAAGCAATTTTCCCTAATAGTTTAGCAAACCAAAAATCGACTAAGCACCTTAGTTCCTTTGCTAAACCGATTGCACAAATACAATCGCTTGTTTGATAAGACCAAAATAAAGTTCATAATTAACTCTATTTCTCTCATCAGGTTCTAATTATTCAAATAATAACTTACACCTTTCACTTTTAAACAAGACAAGTACTAGGTTAGTTAACTAGCATTTCTTGTTAAGGCATTCGATTAGACTTGAATAAACGAAACCTCCACTTTGATAAGTCTAACTAAGATCAAAATTAACTTAGTTTCTCTTATCCGGAATCGAATTGGACTAAACAATTCATCCCGAAAACCTTTTCTTTTGTTAAGCCATAAACAATTCATACAAACCAAATAAACCAACTTGCATAATTATTTACCTCAACCAGAAGCAATTGAAACAACATAGACATTAAAGTACCGCAATTGCACCGACATTTTGTAAGACTAAACAATTGATACCAAACAATAAAGCAAGATAACAATAGTTTTTCTTAACCAGAAACAATTGAATCACACACACATCCATACACAAACAATGTAATAAACATCAATTGTACCGAAATTTTGTTAAGCAAAAGCAATAAATATATGTAATAAAAATCAGGATTTTCTTAAACAAGAAAACGATTAACTAACAAAGTCGTTACCTCAAGTTCCGCATCCTCTTCTCCTTTTCCTTTGCATCTTTCCGGGGAGAATTGATACCAAAATACCACTATGTTGTCATCCTCTTGCAAGACAAAAGAACAACAACAAACACCAACCTTTACCAGAGAAAGGTTGAAAATCGGTTTTAACTATTGCAATGCAAAAGTTGAAACCCCGAAACACATATGCTTTTATGCTAAACCAAAACGATTCAACATATTGTGACTTTTTCACATATTGTTTCAATCAGAACCCCTCATGATCCTTTGATAAATCCTACCAACATGGGCTAGAACTTAATCCCGCTAAATCAAAAAGTCACCCAAACCATAAGGGTTCACATATTATGAGATCGAATATCAAGGTTATGAAAACCAAAATCAAACATCCCATAAACATACACAACAATAGTATAAAGCATTCAAGCATAGGCTATGTAATCAAAAACTATTACAAGAAAAATTATAAACTAATAATTTTATTCATAAATAAGATAGTTTTATTCATAATATACCTTATACAATTTATTGAAAGAAATCAAAAACTGATGTCTATTCTCTTTCTCAATTCTTGTGAAGATTGCTTTCAAAATCTGGATTCAAATTCTTATGAGCACTTCCTTTTTCAGTAGACAGTTTGTTCATCTCAAACAATTGAGAATGAAGATTAGCTAGTACTTCTTTTGAATCCTTTATCATTAGCTCATGATATCTAATGCAACCTTTAACAGTAAGAATTTGTTTTCTTAGAGAATCTTGAGAATTATCATGAAGAGAGACATCATGAGATTCATTCATAACTGATGCACAGAGTGCTAAATCATCAAGAGATGACTCTTCTTTTACCGATTTCTCCATTGAAATAGTCTCATTTCGAACAAGAAGAAGGTATATAAGATGGTAGAAAATCAAGGGATAATTTGGTTTATGGAAACCGAATATATTTTTCCCAAAAATAAAAGATATCTATTATTTTTCTCTAAAGAAGCAAACATGAACAACCTGCCCAGATTTATGCTTCCTCACAATCAGAATTTTGGGGAACAAGTGAGGACACAATCTTCAACACAATCAGTGTGTGTTGAGGTGAGACTTGTTCTCACCATAGGTAACAAATACATCCTTAGGATGACTTATAAACAAAATAGACTGTGTTTCCTTTTGTTCTTTCTTTCTCTTGTAATTGCAAGAGTTTGCAATCTCCTTTTGAGATCTCATAAACTTACTAGCCTTCAAAATCTTTATCCCCTTGCGAAGAGCCTTGATAAATTTATTTCCACGGAAGATTGCAGTGTGGTTATTTCTTCCACATGAAGAACTCATCATATTATCAGAAAAACCAGTTTATGATTTTCTTAGTTTTCCCCCAATTTTTCTTGTTCAGATTTTACCATGCAGGTTTTATCTGATAGGAATTTCAAAAGGTTTTCAAGTACCAGGCTTAACCTTTTATTTTCCTTAATTTCCAACTCAAGTTTTTCTAGGAGTTGATTAGACTCACAGGATTCATCACTGTTAGAGTTGGCAAGAAGTGCATTACAGTTATAATACCTTCATTGGGTTCTTCCTCCGGAATATCATCAAGAGTGGAGACATATGCCTTGTTGCACTTCTGAGTTCTTCTGCTGGGACAATGTTTTGCCATATGTCCGAATTTACGACACTTGAAGCATTGTACTTCTTCATTACCCTTTTTATGACAAAACGATAATGTATCAAGATCACGTTTATCATTAGATAAGATGTCCTTAATTTGTTGTGCTATAAGCACAATTATTGAGTCAAGCTCTTTTTCAACAGGTACCTTGTCCTCCTGGCAACGTTTCTCAGTTTGATTCTAAAGCAGAAATTCTCTATCAAAGATCTTTAACTTTCCTACAAGAGAGCTTCGAGAAAGTATAGAAAGATCATTTGCTTCTATTATGGCATGTTTCTTAGACTCGTATCTGGATGGTAAAGATCTGAGAATTTTGCATACTATTTCCTTTTCAGGTATTGTCTTTCCCAGTAAGAAAGAAGCATTGACAATCTCAGAAAGTTTAGTGCTAAACTCCTCAAAGGTATCGTTATCATCCATTTTAAGATATTCCCATTCAGATGAAAGGGACAGAAGTCGCGCTTCTTTTTCGGAATCATTTCCTTCGAATACTGTCTCAAGAGTATCCCATGCCTCCTTAGAAGTTTCACAAGACAGAACATGATGACGAAGATCATCACTTACTGCGGGTATGATGGCATTTAGACCATCAGAGTTCTGCTTTGCAAGAGCTCTTTCTTCAAAACTGTAGAACGTTAAGCGTTTAAACTCTGCTTCTGGATATTCTACTCTTGGTATTTCATATCCGTCTTTGATTAATAACCAAGTATTAAAATCTCGGGATTGAAGAAAGGTTCTCATAGAAGCTTTCCAAAATGGGTAATTCATCCCATTAAATCTTTGTGGTACGTTAACTTAATCATTCATAAGATTCATTTTCTTATAGGTTGGATCGCACCAAACACATATTGTTAGATATTTTCGTGTTTGCCTGCTCTGATACCAATTGAAAAGACGAGGGTACCCAAATATACCTCAATCTAAAACTTTTCCACCTATAAGTCCTCTCTCCGAAAGTGGTTGTCTATCGACTAAGTCGAGACAATACAACTAATCGGTTCACACTACGTGTGATCGTCTATGGATACGAGATCGAGACAACACGAAAACAAGATAACTCATGTGATTGACTATGGATACAAGATCGAGACAATACAACAACGAAGTATGTGTACTTGATAAAAGGTTCTTACTTAACCAAACACAATAGGATTGCTATCAAGTAAATAGGAATTAACGTTTGTGTATTTTACTTCTAATTATAATAACCAATTATAATTGTGGAAATAGAAAAGTAAAAGACACAGCAAGATTTTGTTAACGAGGAAACCGAAAATGCATAAAAACCCCGGGACCTTGTCCAGAATTGAATACTCTCAGGATTAAGCCGTTATACAAAATCTAAACCAACTTCGTATAGTTGAGACCAAACAACTAAACCTATAGTTCACCTAGTTCCGTCTGTATCCCTGCGCCTCTAACTTGCAATAAGTCACACACTTGGAACAATTCCTTTGGTTCGTATTCCAAACAGTAAAGGAATAACAAATCTGTTCGGTAACAACTCTTTTCAATAAAGTGATATGAGTTTGACAAAAGGCTCTTCCGTTTATCCCAATAAACTCCTTTTTCAGGTTCTTAGATCTATCTAATAAAAACTACCAAAGTAATTGTCAAGATTTTGCAATCAATACTTTGAATCACAAAGAATTGTATTGATGCCGATCTACTCAACTAATCAATCAAATCTATCACAAAGATAAACCGATTATAGTTGGATCCTTTTCCAGCCGAAACAAGTATTGTGCACACCAAAGATTATGAACCCAAATATCTTTTTTGTCTTCAAATCTTCTTAGATCTTCAATAAACACCTGCATACAATCAACTTGAATCTCTTGTGATCAATCACACACAGAACGGAGTCTGTTAACAATGGATTATCATAAGACGTCTTTAGATCTACAAATAGTCTAAAGATCCCCGTCGAAACTTCGATCTAGTTTGAGTGAATCTTATATCAGAAGAGAAGATTCTCAAGCATAAACAAACTAGGTGCAATCAAAGTTCAACAACCGTTAGTCAATCAAATCAATCGAAAACTGATAATAAACTGCAATTATCTAGTTTCCCACCAACGGTACTGATAGAGCTTCTCAATCCCAAAGAAGTCTTTAAACTGAGCGGCCGTAAGAGATTTCGCCTAATTAGGTTACTTTCCTCTCCGAATAGGCGGCTCCACCGGTAACAACACAACTAGGTAATTTTGCTTGCTCTGAGGATTAGTTTGCTTGAAATGTAAACTTCAATATTTATAGACCAAGGAAGTTTGGACACAAGGGAATTTCCAAAACCGAAAATATTCTCAAGATATGCAATATATTACCAAATTCGGTTTCCATAATTCCTGGAAATGCTTTATCCAAATATTGACCTAAATCTCAGTAGAAAATCTCCAATTAGTAAATGCACATTAACAATTTTTATTTTCTAAACATATGCATTTTAATTGATGGAAATTAAAAGCATATAAAACTAAAAACCTTAATTAAAATATTCTCAATTTATTTCGATCCAGGATTCTCCTTTAGCTATTAAGGAATATCTTTGAATAATAAAAGATAAGCGTTACTGCACATGTTCAAAGTATGTCGACATCTTTACTTGGTAAATCCTTTTTCATATTTGCCATCATGGAACCGATTTGCCACACTTCCAAACAAGTTTAGAATTGGTTCATCTGACTTCCAAGAACTATGTGATTAATTATCCTATAAATTCACCAATCATGGGTTTCACAGTTCTACCAAAAAAAGTTTCGGTTCTCCCTCCATGTGGGTACTAGAATTAGTCACGCTAGTTACCAAAACTTGGTTGACTAGGTACTAGGATCGGTTCCCACATATATATGGTATCTAACTTGTATTTGTTGCACATGTTCACAGGATCGGTTCCCAATAACTAAAAACGTGTTGCACATGTTCATAGGATCGGTTCCCAAAAACTAAAACCTTGTTGCACCTCTTACAAGGATCGATTCCCATTTTGTGATCGGTTGCACCTCTTACTAGGATCGGTTCCCCAATGTCTAGAGTTGGTCATACCAATTACAACAAATCGATCATACCATCTCAGGTAATTACTTAAGATCGGTTTCACTAATAAAAGTCATACCAATACAAAAGTCAGGCTTTGTGAATAGTTTTACCAAGATACATAAACAAGTTATCAGCGGTTATACTAAACACACATATTGGTAATTCAAAAGATTTGCAATGAATAACAATACCAATAAGCCTAGTGATTTCCCTTTCGATTCATAAAACAAGTTCATGAATTTACTTCCTTTAAACGAATGTAAAACATTGTTTCCTAGGACGAAATCTTCACCCATACCCATACATAATCACAATAGAATTCATACGATTATGTCGATGTCTTATATACGAAGTTCAAAAGATAAGCGTTATACTTCGTATTGTATTCCTTAATACTATGTCTAACTAGAGTATAATCATTCACAGCTTCGCAATTATGTTTTCAATATGCACGACTTGAAAGATACATTAGGGAATGAAATAGTTCAAGACAAATATTATTAATCTCAAGTGGAAGGATGATGTCGTCGTTGTAGCTCCTTGCTTCTTCACATTCTTCAAGTCTTCACGTAATACTTGTAATGTCTCATATCCTAATACTTTCAAGCTAACCTATACGAAGTTGACTCTAGTAAATAATCAAGCGACTCTTTAAATGAGTTTTGATTCACTAAAATATGACAACCAAACTTGACATACCAACGCTTGGTGGGTTCAACCGAGCTATGCTCTAACATGTACCTTTGTTATTCTCTCCACAGGCCCTAAAATATTGTGTCAATCCCGCTGAACATGTTCCTCATTTCATTTAAAGATATTTTGTAAAAAGGAACCAAATTAGAGTCCGGGTCGTGGAATATGCACTTGATATAAAAGGGTGGTAAACTGACTTGGACAGTTCTACCCCACACGGCCTCCCATTATCGTTTTACAAGCTAGCAGGTTTATAGCCGTCTGATGTGGGGAAAAAATACATATTTCTAATAGATCCTTAGATTTATTTCACATTTGTTGATTATCAATCAGGTTACATGTGAAACATAAAAGATACAAGAATGTAGATAAAGAAGAGAAATGGTTGCAAAGAAAGAAATATTACCATGGTATGATCAAACAACATGAAAATTATAATAAGTTACAAGAATTGATAACAAAAACAATTTGAGAAGTACTCATAGTGACCTTGGTGGTTTCTACAACAATGCAGATAGATAAACTTCGTCTTTCGATTTAGGAGAAATAACTCATGTGTGTTTCTTGTACCTAAACTGCAGAAACATATACATGAAGTCATCTAACTCAGTTTTCTTGCAGAAGAAACGGTTTACCCAGAGTAGTCCACCATGTATCAGAATTTGATCCCAGTCGAACAAGATAAAATCCATTAGTTGCAAATCAATCCAACCATCTAAGAACCCAATTGTATGAACCACATCCATAGTATTATCAAAAAATGGCAGTCTTTGATTCAATTTTACATACAAAGGAAGAAAACCTCTTTAGTAACAGATAGTGTTTGTATCCAGTCTACCCTTAGCCTTTGAGTGTTTGTGTGTTTAGTTTGTACTGTTGCCAGTCTGTCATTGGTTTGTTGTGTGTTCTGTAACTACCAATCCTGTCTCCTTATAAGGAAAGCCTGTATGTCTGCTTGTGGTTAATGAAGAACTTTGTTGTTTCATTTATCAAATCAACTATAGTATCAGATGGAGAAACAGAATTTCTCTGGTAAGATCTTGGTCATCTTTTCCGCTCATTCTTCATCTTCTTTCTGATTGTTTCTTCTGCTTGATTCTTATAGATATATCGATCTATTTTCCTTTTCGTTATTGATCAATTTTTCAATTTGATTTCTTGATTTTGATCTGTCTCTCAGATCTATTTCTTGATTCATTCTTATCATCTTCATCACTGTTATCTTCTGATCTTTTATGATTCACGAATTTTCTTTTTCTTCAATGGAAAATCTAACTTCTTTCTCAAATTTTAAGGTTCTTTTACATCAGTTGAGAAGCATTGTTCATCTAAAACTCAAATATGACAATTTATTAACCTGGAAGTCTCTCATCATTCATGTCATTCGCAAATTCAAGATTATGAAGTTTCTCGATGGATCTTATCCATGTCATGTTCAATTTAATTCTCCAAGAAATGAAATCAAAGGAATTGAAAATCCTTTATATTCAGATTGGATGGATGAAGATGCGACTATTATACTATGGTTAAATTCAACTATCTCTGACTCTGTAATTGCATACTTTGCTTCGGTTTCTTCTTCACATAAGTTATGGAAATGCATCAATGACAGATTTTCTCGAGTTTCATCAACACATTCAATTCAGTTGAGAACCAAATTGCTTTTAATGAAAACTAGGTGACAAATCTGTTCCCTTTCTTCTCAATTAGATCAAATTACTTTCTGATCAACTTGTAGCTGCTGGATCTAAGGTTTCGGATGATGAATTGGTTGTTGTTACTCTTGTTGCTTTAAATGCTGAATATGCTTTATTTGCTACTTCCATTCGTATTTGTTCTCCTCCTGTAACAAGTGTTGAACTACACAATTTACTTTTGAGTGAGGAATCTATCATTACTGTAAGATCGAAGGCATAACATGAAGAAACATCCAATCGAGCTTTTGCTACTAAATATTCTCATTTTTCGTGGATCTGGTAGAGGTTTTAGTCGTGGTTACTATACTTCTAACATGCGTGGTCGTGGTCGTGGTCGCAATCAGTTTTTATCAGGAAGATCTTCTTCACAAGGGTTATTACCTTCTCCTCCAACATAAATCTCTTCTAGACCTCCTCCTTCTTATTTGTCATCTGGAGATAAACCTACATGTCAGATTTGCCGCAAGTATGGTCATGATGCTCATGAATGTTGGAATCGTCTTAACTTTGCCTATCAAGGTAATGATCCTCCCTGAAATATTCAAGCAATGCTTGCTTTTGCAAACATATTTGGGTCAAATCCATGGTACATGGACTCAAGGACTACAAACCACTTAACTGGTGATGCTAGTAATCTGGATGATTCTGCCTCAACTTCTTATCATGGAAATGAATTGGTCACTACAGCTAATGGTGAAGGTATGTCCATCTTCAAGCATGGCTCTAGCACTTTATCTTTTCCTTCACAAAACTTTCATTTAAACAATATCGTCCATGTTCCCAAAGCTTATCATAATCTCATCTCTGTTCACAAATTTGCTAGAGATAATTCTAGTGCTTTAACCTTCACATCCAATGATTTTTGCATCAAGGATCTGAGATCAGGGAGGGTCCTCTTCAAAGGTCCTAGTGAGAATGGAATTTATCCTTTACATAAGCACATTCACTACAAATATGCTTTGTCATGTGTTGCTGCTTCTTCAGGAGTATGGCATAGAAGACTAGCTCATCCCTCCTTTGAGTCTTTTATTAAAATTTGTATGTCAATAAAGCTTGACAATGTTGTGACAAAGCCTCTTCTCTGTAGTGAATGTCAATTAGGTAGATCTTATAAGCAACCCTTTCAAATGTCAAGTTCTGTTTCATTGCATCCTTTACAATTGTTACATCTTGATGTTTGGGGTCCTGCCCCTGTAAACTCTTTCAATGGTTACAGATTTTATGTCAATATTATTGATGATTTTTACCAAATTTTGTTGGGTTTTTCCACTCACTCTAAAATCTAATTTTACTTCTGTCTTCTCACAATTCAAAACTATTATTGAAAACCAACTATCTACTACTATTAAAATTATCAGGACTGATCGTGGTGGAGAGTTTGTAAATCATGAACTTGGTACCTTTCTTTCCTCTTATGCAATTTTTCATGAACTCACCTGTCCTCATACACCAGAACAAAATGGTGTAGCTGAATCTAAACATAAACATTTTCTTGATATCACTAGAACTTTTCTTATTCAAGCATCTCTGCCTTTGTCTTATTGGTTTGATGCTCTTTCCAAAGCTAACTACACCATTAATAGGCTGCTAACCAAATCTTTGAATTTTATATCCCCTTTTGAGAAACTTTTTCATAAACCACCTGACTATCATTTTCTCAAAAGTTTTGGTTGCCTTTGTTTTCCTTGGTTAAAGCCTTATGTTTCTAACAAACTTCAACCAAGAAGTACTAAATGTATCTTCTTAGGTTACAACTCTCAAAGTAAGGGTTATAGATGCTTAGATCAAATTTCTCACAAAGTCTACATTTAAAGACACGTTGTTTTCCATGAACATGTTTTTCCTTACTCTTTTCTTACATCCACTACTACACTTAGTGACGTTCTTTCTAAATTTGATATGTCCATTACTATTTTGGATCCTCCTACAGTCACTTCTTCTGATATCTTCATTTCTCCCATAACTCATTCACCATCTATTTGTCATGTCACTCCAGATTCTTCCATTTCTAATTTTTCTCCTGTCTTACATCCTACCATGTCTCATAATACTCATACAATGACTACTAGAGCCAAGAATCATATATACAAACCAAAAGTTCTTTTTTATACAAGACATGCCTTACCAGCTGCTTACATTTCCACAATTGAACCTCCTACACCAACCTATTACTCTCAATCTAAGAAAAATCCTGTATGGTATGATGCAATGGATAAAGAACATACTGCGATCTCATTGAAGATGATACTTGGACAAAGGTTCCCCCTCATCCTTATCGGAATCTGGTTGGCTGCAAATGGGTATATAAAGTTAAACACAATGCAGATGGTTCTATTGAGAGGCTCAAGGCCAGATTAGTGGCAAAAGGGTCCCATAAGCAAGAGGGTCTTGACTACCATGATACCTTCAGTCCAGTTGTTAAACCAACTACCATTAGAATTGTTCTTGCTCTTGCAGTCAACTTTAACTTGCATATTAAACAACTTAATCTTAGCAATGCATTTCTGCATGGAGATCTCAAAGAAGATGTGTATATGGTTCAACCTCCAGGATATGTAGATGCTGAACATCCTGACTACGTGTGCAAATTAAATAAGTCATTATATGGATTGAAGAAAGCCCCAAGAGTTTGGTATGAAAAACTTGCGGATGATCTCATTTATTTGTTCAGAAATTGGGGTCTAAACTCACTATTATGCTTGTTTATGTGGATGATATCATCACTACTGGCAATGATATTTCTCACTGCAACAATATTATTACTCACTTCAAGACTCTTTTTCCTGTCAAATACCTTGGTGAGTTATGAAAAAGAGGGGGTCTAACAACAACACCCAATATTTCGCTTAGCAATCTGTATGGACTAACTCCAATATACTTTCAAGAGAATCAACTAGACAGACAGACTCAATCTTAAGAAAAGTATATCCAAGAGTTATATCTCTATTTCTCAATTCAATCTGCAATCAAACAAATAGGAATTTGCGAGCCCAATTGAATATAAGAAATCACTTGGACGGTATCAAAAACCAATATCCAAGTGTCAATCAATTTAATCAACAACCAAAGGTTGGATTCACAATTGATTGAACTTACGCACAACCTGTGTTATTTCAATTATATAGAAAATATAATGCGGAAAAGAAATAACACAGACACCAAAATTTTTGTTAACCAGGAAACCGCAAAGGCAGAAAACCCCCGGGACCTAGTCCAGATTTGAACACCACACCGTATTAAGCCACTACATACACTATCCTACTCCAAGTTAACTTCGAACTGGAATGTAGTTGAGCCCTAACCAATCTCACACTGATCAAGGTACAGTCGCGTTCCTTAGTGCAGCTTAGTTGATCTCACCCACAACTAAGAGTTGCTACGACCCAAAGTCAAAGACTTGATAAACCAATCTGTCTCACACAGAAAAGTCTACTGAATAGATAAATTTGTCTCCCACAGAAATACCTATGAGTTTCGTTCCGTCTTTTGATAAATCAAGGTGAACAGAAACCAATTGATATACCGGACTTATATTCCCGATGAATAACCTAGAAATATCAATCACTTCACAATAATCTTAATCGTACGGTAGAGAAACAAGATATTGTGGAATCAAAAACGATGAGACGAAAATATTTGTGACTACTTTTTATCTTTCCTATCGAAGAATAAATCTCGAGCAAATCTTAGAGAAGATAGTACTTAATACGATAGAAAACAGCAAGATCAGAACACGCAACTACAGAGAAATTGTTGGGTCTAGCTTCACAATCCCAATGAAGTCTTCAAGTCGTTAACCTACAGGGTTTCGTGAAAAACCTAAGGTTAAAAGAGAATCGACTCTAGTCGCAACTAGTATCACACATGAGGTGTGGGGATTAGGTTTCCCAGTTGCTAGAGTTCTCCCTTATATAGCCTTCAAATTAGCGTTTGCAATCAATGTTACCTTGGTAACAAAGCATTCAATATTCACCATTAGATGAAACCATGATTAGACTCAAGCTAATATATTTCAACCGTTAGATCGAACTTAGTTTGTTACACACAAATGAAAAGTGACTTCATTTAGATATGGGTAACCGTACCTAAACGTGTACACCTTGTTGGCTCAACAATAGTTAACCGAAGTTAGCCATATGAACACTTTCATATCAACCTTATTCATCTTAACCATAACTAGTTCAAATGACACAAATGAAACTAGTTCTAGAGTTGTTCAATTGTTTATATTCTCATAGAAGTATACAAGACACAATTGAAGCAAAATCGATTTTGATTCACTCGAATCAATTCATGAACATTATAGCCAAGGTTTGCAAAAGATTGCATTCCTTATTATATAAATGTATTAGTTCATGAACAAACCGATTTTAGAACATAACCTACTCAAGTATGCAAACGGGTACGCATACCTAAGTGGCCGGACTAAGTTTGGGTTCGCCAGTATGCGAATGGGTACGCATACCTTCCAAAACTCAGTTGAATTTCCGGAACTTTAAACTCACGCCAGTATGCATACCGGTATGCATACGAAGTTCCTGTACTTTCATTAACCAACTAGTACGCATACGGGTATGCATACCATTGTTCCCGGACTTGGAAAACACATATGCAAGTACGCATACTGTGATATATCCAATCATGGTCAATCGTTCTAAACTCCCATTTTCTCGGAAGACGGGAATAACTGTCTCACACAAACTATTAGCTTCAAAGCAATTTTCAAGTGATCGAAGGATCAATACGAAACATTCTGAGTCAACATCAAATGACTATAAGATAAACATTCTGAGTCTACATAAATCATGTAAGATGTTACAAGGCGATTTTCACATGATTATATTTTGACTTTCGTCAAGAATATAAGATAAACTTGGTTAAAGCGAAAGCTTACCAACACATATTTTGAGAAATATGTAAGAGAGTTAAACTCAGCTCGAAATATCAAATATATATAATCGAAGTTTATATAGCAACACAACTTTTGTCTCAAATAGGAGATAGAGTAGATAGACTTTTGTGTGATAGATTAGTTCAAGTCTCCACATACCTTTTGTTGATGAAGTTCCACAAGCTCCCCTTAGTAGTTCTTCGTCTTCAATCGATGAACTCCGTGAAGTCTAATACTCAACTACACTTTCTATCCTAGTCCGAGACTTAGCTATAAGTAGACTAGAAATCAAGAATTATAGTTTTGGAAACTAAACTTGATAACAAGCTTGAGATAGCAACGCTTGAGAGTTCGACCGATCAGTGCTCTAACAATCTCCCCCTTTGTTAATTTTAGTGACAAAACTATCAATACATATGGATTACAAAATAAATAAACTTTGTAGCTTCTCATCCAAATGCTTGATTTCATTGGTTATTCAACATTACTCGAAATATTCGTCACTTCCAAGTACTCCAGTGATTCTGAACGTGTTCAACTCAGCATCATTGTTGTTGAAGATCCGTAGCTATAACAATGAGAAAACAGTAGCTCCCAATCATTGTTATATGATGTCGTTTTATAGTTGTAGTGATAAAAAGGTTTGTTGCTCGAACTTGTGAAGGATTTTCGAAAATTAAATAGAGTTGTTTTAACAATAATAAGAAAATACCGAGACTCTGGATTCCACCATTGACCAATTAAGTGATAAACTCTAGACAATATTCATGCAATATTCTTCTTTAAAGTGATTCTAGTATTTGCCTTTAATAGATTTTTGAAGTAATAATTGTAAGCACGAAGCATGAAACATCAAAAGTATTAAAACCAAGCATGTCCCATCAAAACACTTCACAACTACTCAATAAAAACCAATTTTTCTTTTAAGTTCTATGCAAATAATCATGTAAAATAATTAAAATAGAACTATACCACTTTTCATGGAACAATGGCTTCCTCCGTCGCCTCGGCTAAGGGGTTTAGCTCCTCATATTAACCACTTGCTCAAAATACATATTTGGTGTTCAAAAGTTGATTAAAAGAGTGAAAAGTGCTAAGCAGCGGATTCTGTAGTTGCTGAAGGTCTAAAACAGAAGTCCGAGTTGTTGCTGAAGAGCTTCTGTGACTGCAGGAAGATGCGACCGTACCTCGTTGTCACTGAAAATAAGTCTGCCTCTGCGACTGACTCTGAGGGTCTAATGTTCTTCGTCTTCTTTGCAGCAGCAGCAGCAGGAAAGTTTCTGAACTCGACTCTGTTGATTTTTTTCTCGCTTCTCTATAGCTCTAAACTTCTCTAAACTCCCCCAAATTGTTCGTACTCCTAAATATGACTCGAATCAACCTATATATAGCCACTAAACACAAAATTTCTCGAGTTAATCCATACATATTCTCGGTTTTTTTTCTCCTCAAGTTACGGGATTTTTCTTCCCTCTTTACGCGTCAACTTGGTTTCCAAACTCTCTTAAACTCCTTCAGGACTGAATAAGGACTCCATACACTCCAATCTTGCCGTAAACTCTTCACAAATTCTTTTGTAAACCGAAAACAACTCAAATCGTGAATTCTCCCTGTTTTGCTCCAACACGGATTTCTATCCCTGTTTAATCGATTCTACAGCTCATACCATACTTGTTTATCCTTAACAGGGTTAACCCAACGAAAATCAGCCCTTGAATCGCCTTAAAAATCATCCAAAATCCAAACAGAAAATTCTGTTTTCTGTAAAAGTTTTTCCCGCCATTTTTTTTGTTTTGAAAATTTTATAAGAAAAGTGACCTACCCCTATCCAGTATCGGTCTGTGCTTAGCAGCTGCTTGGAAATGGGTTACCCCTTATCCAAAATGAGAGTCCGAATAGCAAGTGTCCTCCCAGGAGCCTTTAACAACTTTTCGAGCCAATTTTGCCGCGAAAGCCTATTTCTCCAAAAACACCTACAAAGAGATAAAATACCAAAATTAGTACAAAAATGGGTACTAACAATATACACAATAGAGATGAAAATAGACACATAAATGCGTCTATCATTATACAATGTCATAGTATTATTACACAGCATCAAAGTCCAATTGTATCACAACTTTGACAACAATACTATGGTTATATGTATCACTCCCCCTTAGTCAATACTTCATCTCACATGAAAAACCACTCCCCCTTACATAATGATCCGTAAATCATATGTATTTGTAGTGTGAACTACACATTAATTCTCCCCCTTTTTGTCAATATAAATTGGCAAAGGTACGAAAACTAGTGGGATCATAATGAAATTCTCATAGAGATTCTTCATGTCTTAAAGAAAACATATTAACTTTGTTTAGATGCAATCATATAGTCGAAACTAAATGCATTGGGAACATTATCTATATACCCCTAGGATACTACCCCTTAAAAAATACCCTTTCCAACTTAATATATACCCCCAAGAGTCCAGAAGACCAAACCCAAGTTAGTAGATTACTAATATAGCCCTACTTAAATAGACATAAGGGAACATTATCTATATACCCCTAGGATACTACCCCTTTAAAAATACCCTTTCCAACTTAATATATACCCCCAAGAGTCCAGAAGCCCAAACCCGAGTTAGTAGATTACTAATATAGCCCTACTTAAATAGACATAAACATTACATCTAATTATACAGGGAGGCGTTATTTTTATTTCATGTTGGTTCTGTGTCCCACCCTCTCCTTCTCTCTCCCTTTTCTCCAAAACCTACAAACTAGACAGGACAAAATTCAAAAGAATCAAAGAAATCAAACTGAAAACTAGTTTTTGATAGGATTATTGAGATACCAAAGATCAATCGAAGAAGAAAATATCAAAATACAATTATTTTTTTACTAAAAACTAGGGTTTGTAATCGATGTTTGAATATTCATGACATGTAATCTTCGGATTAAGGTACAAATCAAAGGTAAACCATCGATTAATTGTTTCAAATAGTATACATTTCAATTCATTTTGATTTTTTAAGGTTTTAGTAATAAATTTGCGTTAAATTTTTGTTTGATGTTGATTCAAATTAATCTTCCTTAACTGTTAATAATGTTGATTTGTACTACTGCTAATTTTGTTTGATTTATATTCGTCGATTTGTGTTTTTTGTTTCAAATCTTTTTCATCATGGTACAGATCTACTAAGCAGTGTTGTTTTTTGTTTCAAGTCTCCTTCTCTGATACAGATCTACTAATGGATGCTGTTTTTTATTTCATTTACTAATGGTTTTTATAATTTTGTTGCATGTAAATAAATCAATATATTGATGCATGGAAACTGATGATATTGATGCTAAAAATCAATATAAAAAGCTTTAAAAGGTAACTCTCAAAACCTCTGGTACTGAATTATTGCAAGTTTTGAGTTTTGATTAGGTACTATTGATGTTGATGGTATTGATGCATGGAAATTTAGTCTAGAACATGAGGTTTTAATCTGTAATTATGCATATTTACCTTAGCTATGTAGTATTCACATAATAGAAATTAAGCGGCTCCTAGATTTATACTTGTTTTATGCTTTTATAACATGCCACGGAATATGTTAAATGGTTCAACCGTCAACGATTTTCTCAAATGATTGTTTCCTTTTAATTTTTTTGGTAGTTGTTCCACAATTGAGCAAGTTGCTCTAAATTTTGAAATAACTTGTGGTAGTTCTTATATTTGGAGCGCAACTTGTGTTATGGATCCAGGTTTGGAAACAACATGTACTAGTTGACTCCAGGCTTGGAAACAACTTGTGCTAGTTGTTCCTAGTTGGCTACATTTCTTAAGATAAGTTGTGCTAATTTTCATAATTTTAGCAAACTGATTCAATACAAACTATTATTTTGGTCAAAACAAATGAAGAAACATGAAGAAAGCATCAAAAGCAAATGAAGAAACTGTTATGTTCATTTTTCAAATGTTCAATGTTTCTAACTTGTCATCTTTGTTTTGATATTTCTTTAGTTTTCCTTTTTTTTTTTTGAACTTGTTATGTTGCATTTGTTCTAAACACTGTTCTTTTAGCTTGTTATGAATTGAGCCTTTCTTTTTCTTTTTAGTTTTGGCTTGTGTTAAACTGTCTGCTCCAGGCAGGTTTCTCTCCATATTTTGGAGACAACTAGACCAAGTTACTTCCATTTCTGGAGACAACTTGAGCAAGTTGCCTCGATGTATTTTGAATCTCTTGTTCCTATATATTTTTTCCGGAGACAACTTTTGCTAGTTGCCACCATATTTGGAGACAACAAGCAGAGGGTTTCTTCCATATTTAGAGTCTACATGAGCGAGTTGTTTCCAGACAATAACAACTCGAGCAAGTTGCTTCCACATTCTCGCTAGTCGACTCGCAAGATGATTTCACTTATGGAGCCAGTTAGGTTCCTGCACTTAAGATTTTGGAGACAACTTTAGCAAGTTAACTCCAATATAGTAGAAAAATTTAGAGAACATGATAAAATGCATTCAAAAGAAAACTCTCCATACATTTCCTACAATACTATCTTTTATTAAGTAGGTAAAAAGTTGTTAACACCAGTATCCATCACAAGTTTCCAAGAAAATTCAACTAAAATAACCCAAACTCTTACCGCCACCTGCTTTCAAGAACCCAAGTTTGATGCTCAAAAAAATAAAACAAATAAATAAATAAAAAAGATATAAATAACATCAAGGGGAACTCTAGATTACTGAAGAACTAGAGTTCAAGGGACCAACATCATCAATCTATCATATATAGGAGAGGTACAATTATATCAACATGAAAAGCAATACCATATATTATAAATAACAAGCGACTCCTATAATGAATCTATCGTATTTGGATTAAGAACTGTAGCATCCTCCCATGACAAAGATGTATTTATTACCAACCAACTTTTTTTGTCATCTTTCTCACATGTTGGTAGATTTTCAACCTGCAAGAGCTGAACCACCAAAGCCCTGTAATGGCTATCAACCACATTCTTGATCACCTCTGCCAATGCTGCTAAAGAGTACAAAGTTAGACACCAAGTGGACAGTGGACGGTATATAAATGAATGGATAATAAATAAACTAGACAGATAGAAAACAAGTGACTATAAATTTATTATTAATTGGATATAAAACCTGCCTATTCGTACAATTTTGAAATGGGTCAGGGGATGGATCACCTATATTTTCCTATGCAGGACCTACGCTGGTACTTGTAGGAGCTGCAAGAAAGACCTGTGCCACTTAGAGAAGTAACTGATATTGTTGCTCTATCTAGCTTGTTATCTGACGGTGTACCAATATCCATTTGGGAAGATATTGTCAATGTTGAGACCAAAATTAGTGATTGAAAGAATACTTCAATTGGAAGCAACTACTAAAAGTTGTCTCTGGAAATGGAAGCAACTACCAAAAGTTGTGTTCAGAAATAGAAGCAACTACCACAAGTTGTCTCCAAAAAGTAGAAGCAACTTGCTCAAGTTGCCACCAAAATGGAATCAACCTGACCAAGTTTCCTCTTAACTGGAACCAATTCCTCCAAAAGTGAAAGAAACTTTCTCAAGTTGTCCCAGTAACTTTCAACCAACACTTCAACAATGTTTGGCAAGTAATTTAACGACCAATAAAAAAATCGGCAAACAAAATCCATTTTCAAATTTCCCTAGAGTAATCACTAACGTTCTGCTTCAGCAGATCATGATGATACACCAAAATTAATTAGGACAAAAGATGGTCACTACAACACAGTTTCATCATATTTGATTCCAAACCAGCCATTAATATCTAACAGCATAACAAGTAAGAACCCATAAACACATTTTCTAAAAACTCAATGAATTCGATAGTATACCTTCATGTCAACAACCCCACGAGGACTACTAGTAATCTTTGGCCGGAATGCATTCGGATTACGCTCTAAATCAGCTTCTACCTCTTTCCTAGAGGTCTCGTTCTCAACACTGTTAAAACAATTTGCGAAGTTGCATCCATCACAGTAAACTCCTGAAGCAAAGCACTCTCAATACCTGTCGAATAGAATCAGATTTCCCATATTACTAAGATTGGTAATAACTGCAAACCCTAGAAAAATGCATACAGATCAACATGCTAAAATATGAAAATCCACTAGGATAGGAACCCAAGCTTCATTTATCCCCACCGAAATGTGTGATTCCTTAGGCTTGATAAATAATACTTCCCAGGAATTCAATTATATAAGACACGACAAAGAAAGATTCAACATCATAAACACAAAAAGAAAATGCATTTCAGCAGAATCATCATAGAAACTACTATAACTACTAGTACAGTCTGAACTAAATTCGACAACAGCCACTACAACATCATCCACCACCACCACTACCACACCAACAGCCACCAAAACCACTGCTCCAACATCCGGGGAAAAAAAACAGTTCACGTTATACTAATAATATACACAGTTTGACGTAATTTTGAATAAAAAAAACAAAAACACTAAATTCGATCAACCCAAACCTTAAAAACTACCAAATATGAGCTTGATTTAATGAATTTAGACCCAAATTTGTAGATCTAATCTAAAAATAATAATTAAATTACCAGAAATCGAATCCTAAGATGAGGTCTCTCCGGTAATGATGACTTTCTCTGGAACTCAGTTGATTGTTCGACTAATCTCCAGCAAAAAGAAATTCCTCTCGCTTATTCAACGAAATTCTCTCTCAAACGAAAATAGGTTACTACTAATATGTTCGAATTGAAGCTGGTGGAGGATGTGGTGGTGCTAGTTGTGATGGAGGAGATCGGGACGGTGGTGATTGGAGCGACGGAGATGATTGTTGTTGGAGCGATGAAATTTTCTTTTCTGGGTTATAAGAAGTCACGAAGAAGGAGTTAGTTTGGAAGGTTAAATGAGGAATTATGGGAATTAATGGGAATTATAAATTTCGATTATACCCTAGGGGGTATTTGTAAAGTTGGTAAAGGGTAACTGTGAAAGACCCATGGATAGTATAGGTGTTTATATCATTCCCACAAATGCATTCATCAAGGAGTTTATAAAGATACAAGAAAACTCCTACAATATTCCACAGTCGCACTCCCCACAAAGATTTGGCAATTAAGCACAAGTTCAATAAAGAACTCTCCCCCATAAAATGTCATTTGCGAAAGAACAACAAGAGCGACCTTACTTTCACAAGAAAAGAAGGATTTCTTTGGACATTAAAAAATTGAATGAAACATGAATTTGTATCCATAAAACTCAATTAAATCAACCACAAGAGGACCCATGATAAATTTAATCGGAAATGTTCGTCATAAGAGAACTTACGGAGCAGCACAGTACTTTCACAAAGAAGTGGATCAGGGAAAGATCAATACTGCAGAATATACAAATATTCATTCTATTTTTCATCAATATTTGCATAAAGACATATAATAGACTTAATCTTTGCAATCAAAAGTTCATCCGATCTTCCATCAATATTTGCATAATGACATAATAGGCTTAACTTTTGACATATATGGGATAATCATAGTTCACAGATGCAAACATACATATCCCATAACAATTTTTGCAATATATAAAACCAATAAAGATTAATACTGCAAAATCATCTTCCAAATAAACTTTAGAATTTAAATAAATAAATCTAAAAACATTGCAAGAATAAAATCGTTGGCAATAGCTCTGTGTACTCACAATAATGGCTATTCCAAACCCTAGTTATCCTTCTTAAAACACAAGAATAAATTCTCATAAGAAGTTTCCTAGACATTAAGGCCTCTAAAAAATTCTTTATCGTCCCCGAACTCCTTGTCGTCAACAGCCATAGGAACATAAGGTTCATGAAGAAAGGAGTCAATTCCAACAAACCTTCTAGACTGATGCTGAACCAGGGCCTTCTGAATTTCGAGAGTCCTAAAGACAATAGCATTTATTTGCTGAATCTCCTTTCTTGTTTCCTTCAACTCTTCAAGAACCCCAGAAAACTTTTGTAGATTAGAAGGAACAACTTTTGGTTTCCTCACATTCCTCCTTTTTTCTTTTCAAAGTTGAAGGTACAGGAGATTTATCTTTTTACTTCATGATTGATGGCTTAACAATCATATTAACATCTCTTCCATCAGAAAACATAATGCTTGGATTCTCCATACCAGTATGAGATTGTGAGAGGAATTCACAAATCAGGCTCAATAAGCAATCTTGTGATAAAAAAGAGTTTTCACAGAAGGAAAAAAATGAATGTAGGGTTACAAAACCTTTGTTAGAGCACTGCTCGGTCGAACTCGCAAGTGTTTCTATCTCAACCTTGTTGTCAAGTTAAGTTGCCAAAACTATAAGTCTTGATTTCTAGTATACTTATAGCTAAGTCTCGGACTAGGATAGAAAGTGTAGTTGAGCTCTAGACTCCACGGTGTTCATCATACAAAGAAGAAGAACTACTCAAGGAACTGGTGGAACTTCATCGACTAAAAGGTATGTGGAGACTTGAACTTATCTATCACTCAAAAGTCTATCTACTATATCTCCTATCTTGAGACAAAAGCCGTATTGCTATATAGACTTCGATTATACACATTTGCTATTTCGAGCTGAGTTTATCTCGCTTATCTTTTTATCGAAATATGTGTTGGTAAGATTTCTCTTTGGCCAAGTTTACCTTTACAAGTGACAAAAGTCATGTTGGTTATTTCAATATCTTGAAAATTGCTTTGATGAAAAATAGTGTGTGAATAACCTCTATTTAACGTCCTCTAAGAATGTTTCAATGATTGAAATGATAGTTTAGAATATATAGACTTGAATGGATATAAACATTGTATGTGAACTCATACATGTGTAAGTCTTAAATCCTTGAACCAAAGTATGCGTACTTTGCTGCTCGAGATAACCGGAACAAAAGTCCGCGTACTGCCGGAAGTTCACATCTCGTGAATTTCTGTTGGAGTTTGTGAACTGAAAACAAACTTAAACCGGGTACTTAAGTATACGTGCCGGTATGCATACTTGAGTGGGTTATTTTCTAAAAACGGTTTATTCGTGAACTTAAACTTATATAAACTAAGGAATGCATATTTGCAAACCATGGCTATAAAGTTCATGAATCGATTCGAGTGAATCAAAATCGTTTTTGCTTCGATTGTGTCTTGTATACTTCTATGAGATCTAAGCAATTGAAAACCGCTCTAACTAGTTCTTTTGAGTCATTTGAACTAGTTATGTTGAAGATGAATAAGGTTGATATGAAAGTGCTCATATGGCTAACCATTTGGTTAACTACTGTTGAACCAACTAGGTGTACACATTTAGGTACGGTTACACTAACCTAAATGAACGTGCAATTCATTTGTGTATAACAAGCTAAGTTCAATCTAACGGTTGAAAGATATTAGCTTGAATCTAATCAGGTTTTCATCTAACGGTGAATATTGAATGCTTTTTTACCAAGGTAACTTAGATTGCAAACCCTGATTTGGAGACTATATAAAGGAGAACTCTAGCAACTGGGAAAGTTAATCCCCACACCTCCTGTGTGATACTAAGCTAGAGTCGATTCTCCTTTAACCTTAGTCGATTCTACCGAAACCCTGTAGGTTAAGTACTTATAGACTTCATTGGGATTGTGAAGCCAGACCCAGCTATTTTCTCTGTAGTTGTGTGATCTGATCTTGCTGTTTCTATCGTATTGAGTACAATTGTAAAATTGGCTCGATATTAATTTCTCCGATAGGCCAGATAGGAAAGTAGTCACAAACATCTTCATCTCATCGTTTGTGATTCCACAATATCTTGTTTCATTAGTCAATTAAGATTATTGTGAGGTGATTGATAATTTTAGGATGTTTTTCGGGAATATAAGTCCGGGTTTTCGATTGGTTCCTCTTTACCTCGATTTATCAAAAGACAGAACAAAACTCGTAGGTATTTCTTTGGGAGACAAATTTATCTATTCATGTAGACTTTTCTGTGTGATACAGATTTGTTTATTAAAGTCTTCGACTTTAGGTCGTAATAACTCTTAGTTGTGGGTGATATCAGCTAAGGGAATCAAGTGCGTAGTATCCTGCTGGGATCAGAGATTTAAGGAGCACAACTGTACCTTGGATCAGTGTGAGATTGATTGGGGTTAAACTACAGTCCAGACCGAAGTTAGTTTGTAGTAGGCTGGTGTTTGTAGCGGCTTAATACAGTATGTGTTCAATCTGGGCCAGGTCCCGGGGTTTTTCTGCATTTGTGGTTTCCTCGTTAACAAAACTTCTGGTGTCTGTGTTATTTATTTTCCGCATTATATTTTGTTATATAATTGAAATATCACAGGTTGTGTGTTGAATCAATCATTTGGGAAATCCGACCTTTGGTTGTTGATTAAAATTGATTAATACTTGAACATTGGTCTTTGGTACCGTTCAAGTTAATTTCTCTTGTATTCAATTAGACTCGAAGATTTCTATTTGCTTGAGTAAGGATTAAATCGAGAAATTGAGATATAACTCTTTGATATACTTTTTTATTAAGATTGAGTCTGACTGTCTAGTTGATTTTCTTAAAAGTATATTGGAGTTAGTCCATACAGATTGCTAAGTGAATTATTGGGTGAGGTTGTTGTACCCCCACTTTTTCAATTGGTATTAGAGCTGGCAAACACGTTTAAAGACCTTATAAGTCTGTGTTTGTAACGATCTGACTATATGGACAGTAGTGTTATCTCAATAAATGCACCACCAGATCCAAGGATTCAAGAATTCTCTTCCATGACTGATTTAATAAAATCTGTAGAATAAATTCTATCTAAACCTCCACCAGGTTTAAAATCCCTTGAAGTTTTTTCAGGACTTAAAAAGAAACTTGATAGCTTATCTTCTGATGTTGATTTATTTCTCCAGAAAGAACAAGAGTCTCTTGACAGGCTAAATCAAGTTATGATGAATAATATTTATATTGAGGTCGATGTTGATTTGCTAACCATCAATACTCCACCTCTGCGTAATCCAATTAGTTGTAACAAACTAAACAAATTACAGAAGGAATTTAAATCTCAGTTCTCTGAGTACATCACCTCAAAGCATGAATCAATTCATTGCTCAATCCCTAATTTTTCCTATCAAGATAGTAGTATTGTCTTCTTTTATGAAGAAGCTAGGACGTCTCTTTTTATCAAAAAGGTTTCCCTTCGCAATACTAAAAACTATCTGCAGAAACTGTTTGTTATAAGTTGGAAAACGAGGAATCAGGAACACAATATTTTTTTGGTTCTCTTGAAGTTCTTTGATAGACTTATAAAGACAATTTTTTGGGCATTTGTCAACACTGTAAGATGTAAGAGTTGTTGGAAAGAAACTTTCTCTTGGTGTCATGGAGAACAAGGAAGTTCTCCTCGTATGATCACAATGTACTCGTTAAAGGATTATTTAGCTATGCTTCAACTTCCTTACGCATGTTTATAAAAATATGTCATTTAAAAACAAACGAGTTATTGTCACACACGTACGGTTCAAGTACTCTGGTCTTACGAGTATGAACCGTGTTCCAAAACGTGTCGTGACTATTCATGTACTATCTTGAGATATAAAAGAGAAAGAACCCATCTCTTTAGGTTCATCCCTTATTCTCTACAGTACGCATACGAAAAAGATTCCAAAAGAGTTTGCTAACTTCCAAAACCTTGTTTATCTCTGTCTCTGCTGTCGACAGGAAATACTTTGACAAGAGTATCCTTAATTCACTCACACAGGAACTTCTCGAACCGGGTAAGTTCTTCTTCATCCTTTTTATGGCGTCTATGAAAAGATTGAATCGTGGTGAGAGTACGGGTACCCATTCCAGTTCAAGTAGGATCTTGGTTGACAGTGATGATGAGTTGGTTGATGATGATGTTGGTGTAGACGTTCAACAACCTTATTTTGATGCTAATCGTCAAATTAGCTTTATCAACATCTCTGCCAGGGATAGATATAATAAACTCTCTAGTGGTCACTTTGTCTTGGAAAGGGTATATGATCGGTCGGTCCAAGAACCAGAATTTCACACGTTCATGGACCAGTTTGTGTGAGGTGACATTCATAAAGGTTTGGGGGAATCATATCCTGCGATGACCTGTGAATTTTATGCTAATCTTCATTCACCAAATAATACCGACTGCTCTTTCAAGACTCTGGTCAAAGGAACTCCAATTGAAGTTAACCGTGGTGTCATAGCTGAGTTATTAGACTTACCTTTGCATTCTTCTTTTGATGTTCCTCAACCAGAAGGTCAAAGACCAAATAAGAATCAGTTGTCTGAACTGCTCCTAGGAAAGAATGTTCCCTGGGTTGAGAGCAAACTCCCTGTGGATAACTTAAGCTTTCACTTAAAGATTTTTGGAAAACTGGCAGTGGCTAACTTAATACCAAGTACTCTAGACAAAAATCTTTGGAGCAAAAATCTGGCTAAGTTAGTTTACCATCTTGTTTCTGGTGAAGAGGTGGACTTCTGTGGATTAATTGTTTGTCAAATGATTCACATGGTCTCACAGAATAAAAATCCCGATTTTCCTTGCCTCATTAGTCGAATTTGTAGTCAATTTAAGATTGCTCTGCCAAGAACTTGTGTTTGTACTCCATCTCTCTTGAGCCATACAAACATTAACAAAATGAAGAAACCTGCCAATCCTGAAGTTGCTCGTCTTCTTCAAAAGAATGAGTGCTTGGAGAGACAATTGACTCATTTTGTGACAGTTCACCCTGACTTAGCTGAATCAATATCTAAGATTGCAGAGGATTTTTATCGTAATCTGGATTAGTGTCTTTTTATTCATTTCTGTTCAAACTCCTTCTTATGTTATTTATGTTGAACTTCTTTTAAATTGTAATGAATTTAATGGTATTTTATCCTTGAATGTTTCAAGTAAACTGCTAAATGAGTTAAAACCATGAGAAGTTCAGTCAAATAATGTGGTCAAAAGTTAAGTCCTTCGTATATCGATATGCAAGTATTGATAAAAGATTGAATGAATTTTTGACAAACAAAAGTTAAGCCTTTTATGTCATTATGAAAATATTGACGGAAGAAAGGATGAGCTTTTGTTTACAAAGATTAAGTCTATTGTATGTCATTGTGCAAATAGTGATGAAAGATAGAATGAATCTTTGTCTATTCCGCAGTATTGATCTTCCCTGAACCATATTTTTATGTATATACTGTGCGGCTCCGTAAGTTTTCTTATGTTGAGCATTTCCGATTGAATTAATCATGGGTTCTCTTGTGGTTAATTCAATTGAGTATTTTGGATACAAATTCATATTCTTATATGATTTGTTGTTGTCCAAAGAAATCCTTCTTTTCTAGTGAAAGTAAGGTCGCTCTTGTTGTTCTTTCGGGAATGACATCTTATGGGGGAGAGTTCTTAATTGAACTTGTGCTTAACTGCCAAATCTTTGTGGGGAGTGCGGCTGTGGAATATTATAGGGGTTATCTTGTATCTTTATAAACTCCTTGATGAATGCATTTTGTTTCGACTATATGATTGCATCTAAAAAGTTGATATGTGCTTTCTTTTGGTCATGATATGTCTCTATGGAAATTTCATTAGGATCCCACTAGTTTTCGTACCTTTGCCAATTTTATTGACAAAAAGGGGGAGAATTAATGTGTAGTTCACACTACAAATACATATGGTTTTCGGATCATTATGTAAGGGGGAGTGGTTTCCATGTGAGATGGAGTATCGACTAAGGGGGAGTGATACATATCACCATAGTATTGTTGTCGAAGTTGTGATACAATTGAACTTTGATGTTGTGTAATAATACTATGGCACTGTATAACAATGATTGAGAGCTTTTGTTTTCTCATTGTTATGGCTACGGATCTTCAACAACAGTGATGCTGATTTGGATATCTTTGGAATCATTGGAGTACTTGGAAGTGACGAAGATTTCGAGTAATGTTGAAGAACCAAGGAGATCATGCATGTGGATGAGAAGATGCAAAGTTTATTTATTTTGTATTCCATATGTATTGATAGTTTTGTCACTAAAATTGACAAAGGGGGAGATTGTTAGAGCACTTCTCGGTCGAACTCGCAAGTGTTGATATCACAAGCTTGTTATCAAGTTTAGTTGCCAAAACTATAAGTCTTGATTTCTAGTCTACTTATAGCTAAGTCTCGGACTAGGATAGAAAGTGTAGTTGAGCTCTAGACTCCACGGCGTTCATCATACAAAACGAAGAACTACTCAAGGAACTGGTGGAACTTCATCGACTAAAAGGTATGTGGAGACTTGAACTTATCTATCACTCAAAATTCTATCTACTCTATCTTCTATCTTGAGACAAAATTCGTATTGCTATATAGACTTCGATTATACACATTTGTTATTTCGAGCCGAGTTTATCTCGCTTATCTTTTTCTCGAAATATGTGTTGGTAAGCTTTCACTTTGGCTAAGTTCATCTTTACAAGTGACGAAAGTCATGTTGGTTATTTCAATATCTTGAAAATTGCTTTGATGAAAAATAGTGTGCGAATAACCTCTATTTAACATCCTCTAAGAATGTTTCAATGATTGAAATGAGAGTTTAGAATATATAACCTTGAATAGATATAAACATTGTATGTGAACTCATACGAGTGTAAGTCCTAAATCCTTGAACAAAAGTATGCGTACTTTGCTGCTCAGGATAACCGAAACTAAAGTCTGCGTACCCGTACGCGTACTGCCGGAAGTTCACATCTCGTGAATTTCTGCTGGAGTTTGTGAATTGTAAACAAACTCAAACCGAATACTTAAGTATGCGTACCAGTATGCATACTTGAGTGGGTTATTTTCTAAAAACGGTTTATTCGTGAACTAAGACATATATAAACTAAGGAATGCATATTTGTAAACCGTGGCTATAATGTTCATGAATCGATTCGAGTGAATCAAAATCGTTTTTGCTTCGATTATGTCTTGTATACTTTTATGAGATCTAAGTAATTGAACAACTCTCTAACTAGTTCTTTTGAGTCATTTGAACTAGTTATGGTGAAGATGAATAAGGTTGATATGAAAGTGCTCATATGGCTAACCATTTGGTTACCTACTGTTGAATTAACTAGGTATACACGTTTTGGTATGGTTACTCAAACCTAAATGAATGAGCATTTGATTTGTGTATAACAAGCTAAGTTCGATCTAACGGTTGAAAGATATTAGCTTGAATCTAATCAGTTTTCCATCTAACGGTGAATATTGAATGCTTTGTTACCAAGGTAGCTTAGATTGCAAACCCTGATTTGGAGACTATATAAAGGAGAACTCTAGCAACTGGGAAACCTAATCCCCATACCTCCTGTGTGATACTAGTTGTATAAGATTGAGTCGATTCTCCTTTAACCTTAGGTTTCTACCGAGACCCTGTAGGTTAACGACTTGAAGACTTCATTGGGATTGTGAAGCCAGACCCAACTATTTTCTCTGTAGTTGCGTAATCTGATCTTGCTATTTCTATCGTTATTTAGTGCAATCGTAAGATTAGCTTGAGATTAATTTCTCCGATAGGCAAGATAGAAAAGTAGTCACAAACATCTTCGTCTCATCGTTTGTGATTCCGCAATATCTTGTTTCGCTAGTCGATTAAGATTATTGTGAGGTGATTGATATTTCTAATCTGTTCTTCGGGAATATAAGTCTGTTATATCAATTGGTTCCTGTTCACCTTGATTTATCAAAAGACGGAACAAAACTCGTAGGTATTTCTGTGGGAGACAGATTTATCTATTCCTATATACTTTTCTGAGTGATATAGATTTGTTTATTAAAGTCTTCGACTTTAGATCGTAGCAACTCTTAGTATTGGGTGAGATCAGCTAAGGGAATCAAGTGCGTAGTATCCTGCTGGGATCAGAGATGTAAGGAGCGCAACTGTACCTTGGATCAGTGTGAGATTGATTGGGGTTCAACTACAGTCCAGGCCGAAGTTAGTTTGTAGTAGGCTAGTGTCTGTAGCGGCTTAATACAGTGTGTGTTCAATCTAGACTAGGTCCCGGAGTTTTTCTGCATTTGCGGTTTCCTCGTTAACAAAACTTCTGGTGTCTGTGTAATTTCTTTTCCGAATTATATTTTTTTTTATAATCAAAATATCACAGGTTGTGCGTTGAATCAATCAATTGGGAAATCCGACCTTTGGTTGTTGATTGAAATTGATTGATACTTGAACATTGGTCTTTGGTACCGTTCAAGTTAATTTCTCTTGTATTCAATTAGACTCGCAGATTTCTATTTGCTTGAGTAAGGATTGAATCGAGAAATTGAGATATAACTCTTTGATATACTTTTTATTAAGATTGAGTCTGACTGTCTAGTTGATTCTCTTAAAAGTATATTGGAGTTAGTCCATACAGATTGCTAAGCGAATTATTGGGTGAGGTTGTTGTACCCCCACTTTTTCAACCTTTATACACTAAAAGGATTCACATACGCACAACTCACAACCCTAAAGAAGTCAGAGTTGTCGATTTTGACCCTCTTTTATTGATCAAACAGAGAAACTCCTTTCAATATCAATTAGATATGAAAAGATAGAAAAATTACAACCCGGAGAAAACGAAACCAAAAAGAAAAACAAAAAAAAATCTTTTCTCTTTTCCTAAAGCCTGAAGTGTGCAAACCGTTGTCTCTTTTGAACCAGGCACATGAGACAAGATACACAACCAACACATTTAAGTTGTGCTGGGGTGAACAATAATCTGTCCACCATAACCTTCTTGAACGGAATTCTTAAAACCCTGTTTAACAGACTGTTTAGACCGTATTCTTTTCTCTAGAGGTCTAGTCTTATCTTTGGAAATTAACTTCTTTGGAGAAATGATAAGTTTACATACCTCAGACGACTTCTGAACAAGTTTGAGCTTGTTTGCTAATCGATTTTATCTTTGTTTACATTTATTGACATATCTTATCTTATGTTTGTACTTGAAACAGTTGGAGAGTTCATGACCCTTGAGAGTACAATAAGAACATGTCAATATAGAGGATGGTTCAGACGCCATAGTTGTGCAAGCTGCAAGACAAATGGTAGAACAAGAAAATTAGAAATAGAATTTCCAGTGGACAAAGAGAAATCCATTTTATCCTCCAAAGTAGTTGAAGTTTCTCCCGGAAGAATATCGAGGTTGATGAACGTAATGCTACAATTATCAAAATAAATATTTTTACAGAGGAGTGCAACACTTAATTTTTCGTCTTCATTAGAATCATAGTGATCAGACATTTCATCAAGAGTTGCAGCCAGACCTTTGTTTCCAGTGTATTTTCTACGATTCGAACACTCATTTGCAAAATGACCAAAACCTTTACACTTGAAGAACTATGGCATATCCTCGTCATCAGTATCGTCAGTATCCCTGTTTTTAGGAGGAACACGATTATGAAGTTTAACTGATGACTTAGGTTTATCTCTAGTGAACCGTTTACTTTTCTTCAAAATAAAATCTCTAAACTGTCTTGTGATCAAAGAGACTGACTTGTCAAGATCTTCATCTGATGAATCAGTCTCAGAAGGATCATCTTCAGAGATGCCAACACTTTTACTTTTATCAAGTAATTTAGTGTTCTTTTCTGCTTTGAAAGCAATATCATTTCCATATTTGGATACATGCTCATGATCAAAGATCTTTAACTTCCTAACAAGAGTATTTCTGGAAAGAGTTTCAAGGTAATTTCCTTCAACGATGGCATGTTTCTTACAATCGTATCTAGATGGAAATGATCTGAGAATTTTCATCACAATGTCCTTTTCAGGAATAGTCTTACCCAACGCAAACGATGTATTAACAATTTCAGACACTTTGTGAATAAACTCATCAAATGAATCTTCATCTGCCATACGAAGGTTTTCCTAATCATAATTTAGGTTTTGAAGCCTAGCTTCCTTTTCAGAGGTATTCCCTTCGAATGCAGTTTCTAAGGTATCCCACACATCTTTAGACCGAGTGCACGTAGTCACATGGTGCTGAAGATCTGGGGTAATGGCATGAATGATTTCATTCAATCCGTTAGAGTTTTGCTTTGCGGAAAGAATCTCGACAACATCATAATCACCGATATCCTTTGGAGCAGTTACATCGCCTTCTGTGACAACCGGAGGATTATAGCCATTAACAACATAAACCCATGATTGAAAATCATGCGCTTGAAGAAAGGCACACATAGCAATTTTCCACCATAAGTAATTTGATCCATCGAAGACTGGCGGTACGTTTATAGAGATAACACTTCTTTCCATAGAGTCAGATCGCTACAAACACAGACTTATGAGGTCTTAAAAGTGTTTTCCTGCTCTGATACCAATTGAAAAAACGGGGGTCTAACAACCACACCCAATATTTCGCTTAGCAATCTGTATGGACTAACTCCAATATACTTTCAAGAGAATCAACTAGACAGTCAGACTCAATCTTAAGAAAAGTATATCCAAGAGTTATATCTCTATTTCTCAATTCAATCTGCAATCGAACAAATAGGAATTTGCGAGCCCGGTTGAATATAAGAAATAACTTGGACGGTACCAAAAACCAATATCCAAGTGTCAATCAATTTAATCAAGAACCAAAGGTTGGATTCACAATTGATTGAACTTACGCACAACCTGTGATATTTCAATTATATAGAAAATATAATGCGGAAAAGAAATAACACGGACACCAAAAAATTTGTTAATGAGGAAATCACAAATGCAGAAAACCCCCGGAACCTAGTCCAGATTTGAAAACCACACTGTATTAATCCACTACAGACACTAGCCTAATCCAAGTTAACTTTGGACTGGAATGTAGTTGATCCCTAACCAATCTCACACTGATCAAGGTACAGTCACGTTCCTTACGCCTCTAGAACAACGCTGGATTCTGCGCACTTGATTCCCTTAGCTGATCTCACCCACAACTAAGAGTTGCTACGACCCAAAGTCGAAGACTTGATAACCTAATCTGTCTCACACAGAAAAGTCTATTGAATAGATAGATCTATCTCCCACAGAAATACCTATGGGTTTTGTTACGTCTTTTGATAAATCAAGGTGAACAGGAACCAATTGATATACTGGACTTATATTCTCGAAGAACAGCCTATAAATATCAATCACCTCACAATAATCTTAATCGTATGGTAGCGAAACAAGATATTGTGGAATCACAAACGCTGAGATGAAGATGTTTGTGACTACTTTTTATCTTGCCTATCGGAGAATAAATTTCGAGCAAATCTTAGAGAAGATAGTACTCAATATGATAGAAAACAGCAAGATCAGAACACACAACTACAGAGAAATTGTTGGGTCTGTCTTCACAATCCCAAGTTAACCTACAGGGTTTCGTGAAAAACCTAAGGTTAAAGGAGAATCGACCCTAGTCGCAAATAGTATCACACAGGAGGTGTGGGGATTAGGTTTCCCAGTTGCTAGAGTTCTCCCTTATATAGTCTTCAAATCAGCGTTTGCAATCAATGTTACCTTGGTAACAAAGCATTCAATATTCACCGTTAGATGAAAACCTGATTAGACTCAAGCTAATATCTTTCAACCGTTAGATCGAACTTAGCTTGTTACACACAAATGAAAAGTGACTTCATTTAGATATGGGTAACCGTACCTAAACGTGTACACCTTGTTGGCTCAACAATAGTTAACCGAAGTTAGCCATATGAACACTTTCATATCAACCTTATTCATCTTAACCATAACTAGTTCAAATGACACAAATGAAACTAGTTTTAGAGTTGTTCAATTGTTTATATTCTCATAGAAGTATACAAGACACAATTGAAGCAAAATCGATTTTGATTCACTCGAATCAATTCATGAACATTATAGCCACGGTTTGTAAAAGATTACATTCCTTATTATATAAATGTATTAGTTCATGAACAAACCGATTTTAGAACATAACCTACTCAAGTATGCAAACGGGTACGCATACCTAAGTGGCCGGACTAAGTTTGGGTTCGCCAGTATGCGAACGGGTACGCATACCTTCCAAAACTCAGTTGAATTTCTGTAACTTGAAACTCACGCCAGTACGCATACCGGTATGCATACGAAGTTACTGGACCTTCATTAACCAACCAGTACGCATACGGATATGCATACCATGGTTCTCGGACTTGGACAACACATATACAAGTACACATACTGTGCTATATCCAATCATGGTTAATCGTTCTAAACTCTCATTTCAATCATTGAAACATTCTCGGAATACGGGAATAGCTGTCTCATACAAACTATTAGCTTCAAAGCAATTTTCAAGTGATCGAATGATGAATACGAAACATTCCGAGTCTACTTCAAATGACTGTCTCACACAAATCATGTAAGATGTTACAAGGCGATTTTCACATGATCATATTTTGACTTTCGTCAAGAATATAAGATGAACTTGGTTAAAGTGAAAGCTTACAAACACATATTTCGAGAAATATGTAAGCGAGTTAAACTCAGCTCAAAATATCAAATGTGTATAATCGAAGTCTATATAGCTATACGACTTTTGTCTCAAATAGGAGATAGAGTAGATAGACTTTTGAATGGTAGATGAGTTCAAGTCTCCACATACCTTTTGTTGATGAAGTTCCACAAGATCCCCTTAGTAGTTCTTCGTCTTCAATCGATGAACGCCGTGAAGTCTAATGCTCAACTACACTTTTTATCCTAATCCGAGACTTAGCTATAAGTAGACTAGAAATCAAGACTTATAGTTTTTGCAACTAAACTTGACAACAAGCTTGAGATAGCAACGCTTGCGAGTTCGACCGAGCAGTGCTCTAACAAGTTATATTTCTTCCTTGGTTTGCAAGTTACCAGGAACTCAAAAGGCTTATTTCTGTGCCAGACAAAATATGCTATTGAACTCTTGCAGAAGTGTAATGTAGTAGGTATTAAACCTTGCTCTTCTCCTGGTTCTGCAAACTTCAAGCTATCTTCTTCAGAAGGTGTTTTGTTAGACACTACAGAATACAGATCCTTGGTTGGTTCTTTACAATATCTGACTTGGACACGGCTTGAGATCAACTATGCAGTCAATCAAGTTTGCTAGTTTATGCATGCTCCCACTTCTGCACATCTTCAAGCTGCTAAACGCATTCTCAGGTATATTAAAGGTACTCTAGGTCATGGTTTTCTCTTCTCCAAAGGTTTTCAAGCTTTGCAAGGGTTTACTGATGCGTATTGGGCTGGTAACCCTGATGATAGAAGATCATTCAGTGGCTACTGTGTGTTTTTTGGTGGTAATCCTATTTCTTGGTCCTCCAAGAAACAACCCACAGTCTCTAGGAGCAATACTGAAGTTGAATACAGATCCGTAGCCTCCACAACTGCAGAGGTTCTTTGGATCTGTCATATTCTCAAGGATCTCTACATTTTTCTTCCTCTGCCTCCTTCTTTAGCCTGTGACAATAAAAGCTCTATTGCTCTGGCTTCCAATCCTGTGTTTCACAGTCGCATCAAACATCTAGCTTTGGACTTTCATTTTGTTAGGGAATTTGTCAAATCCAAAAATTTACAGGTTGTGTATGTTTCTACTTTACATCAGGCTGCTGATATTTTTACCAAGGGTCTCAGTGCTCCTAGGTTTGAGTTTTTGATACACAAGCTGAAGGTGATTCAGTCACTTCACCTTGAGGGGGGCTAGTAACAGATAGTGTTTGTATCCAGTCTACCCTTAGCCTTTGAGTGTGTGTGTTTAGCTTGTACTGTTGCCAGTCTGTCATTGGTTTGCTCTGCAATTACCAATCATGTCTCTTTATAAGGACAGCTTGTATGTCTGTTTGTGGTTAATGAAGACCTTTGTTGTTTCATTTTATCAAATCAACTACTCTTAACGCAAATACGCAATCATCTCGTTAAAAGGAGCCCCGAGGTTAAGAGCAGTCGAGATAATGGCCACATTTTGTTCCCTCATTTTAGCAGCAAAAGTTCCAGTACCTATACCAAAATCAAGACCTATTCTTATCTCCCCAGGCTTAACTTCAAGAACATCAATAATTCGAAAAGTTGGCGCATTTGGCGTACTACTATTACCCATCCACTTAACTTTTTCTTTTTCCATCTCAAAACATCCACCGCATTTGGTATAACCTCGTTTAGGATTCTTCGCAGCTAAACACTCAAAATTTCTGCACTGATAATTAGCCAATCGAACAGTAATACTATTGTGTTGATTAACCAATGTCTATGTGATAATTACAGTAATTACAGTAAGAAACAATGTCATAATTCATGTACTCTTCCAATTCCTCCATTAAAACACGAGCATGTCCTATTGTGTTGTAAATCTTTTCTGTTCCACATATATTCACCTTCCCAACTCTATTCGTTTTCGCCGTTATATACTTGCGAATCTCCTCCACTACAAACGAGTTGATTAATGGGTCTTCAACTGAAGTAATACTCGCATTTCTAGTTTCTTGAACTGTAGTATTTCCTAATTCTTCATCTCTTCAGGTAATGCAGTACGTTGCAGTTTCTTGTATTCACTTATAAGATATTTCTCAAAACACTGTAATTCTGTAGTTATACTTGTTCAGAAATGGACAAGTATATTGCCCGAAATTGAGAACACCCTTGTTTTTTCTTTGGATTAATTGATCATTCATGATCCTGCAATACATTGGAGGCTAACCAGAGCTTTGAACCAAAAGACTACTGGCAGTTATCCAATTTGAAGGATGGAACTTTACTCATGATTCTATTTTCTGCTCAATACCAGGAAAAATTTATGTGGAAATAAAAAGAAAAGAGGCTATATGCTCTTTAGAAATGAACAGCTGTGTAGTGTCTTAAAGTTCTGTCTTGGTTACTTTTTTGGAACTTGTTGCTTCTCTTTTTCTCCACGGCATGTTGCCTAGTTGGCGTGGACCTTTAATGTTGTATCAGAGTCTGAAATTTTCTTTGTAAACTTCTTCTTCCAATCTTGTTTTGCATTTTCGTTTTCTCTCAACGCTTTACCCTGCAAATATTAGAAAAGGTCCGTGTTAATTTCCTGATGTTACTTGTACATAGTTTAAGAGATGAAATGTGTCTCATAATAAATTAAATTTTAGTACCAAATTCGAAGGGAAATCTTGTTGATGATCTTCATCACCATTTTCGGCCCCGAAATCATCCTTAGAGTACATTTACATTCCTGGTGCTCCTGGCATACCCTGAAATCTTAAGAGCAGAATTGATCTATAGAAGTTCAGAAAAGTGTTTGCATGGCATCCAACTTCTAGGTATCACACAAACTGACCTGCATTGATCTCAATATCCTCTCCATTTCAGCCTGCTTATGACTCTGGTATAAAAGGTTCTCCTGGAGCGCGATTTTGTAAATCACAAGAGCATCAAAAGTGAAAACAACAAATTGTAGGAATCCAAAAGTAAATAAAAATGGAGACTCAAAAGAATAAACAAGTTTGAGCCTTACGGAGTTCACTAAACTCATATTTGCAATAACTAAAGAGTTATGAGTTCTTAGTTGGTTCCTTTTGTTCGCATGTTATGACTACATGTGTGTTCTGCTCTTATCTCACCATGGTTACAGGCTACTAGCTGCAAGTCCATACAAAATGTTTGATATGTGAAAAATAGCAACACTACCTTTCAAATTTGAGAGGTTCTCAGGAGCCAAGATTCACATACCGCTACGAAATGTCTAACTTTAACCCATTTAAGAGTAAAGAACTAGCTCAATCACCCATATTGTTGAATTATGGTAAGATCTGGCTTCTTTTTCCTTCTGTCTACTTCAAACAAATTTTTTGCATTATGCTAATTTCAATCTGCCTACACATCTTTAGCATAAATAAATGTATACAGAACGAGTGTTGCAGAATATATTGCAATCATTAACTACAGAGACATGTCAGGGTTTGGTGGTGTGTGGCATGGTCACCTAGCTTTCACCTATCTAAAAGCTTTGAGCCAAAAACTGAATCTTGCTTGTTGAATTAGACACTAGAAAGAAAAAGAAACAAACGTAGCCCCTCTAAGTTATATGGCAACCAGAATTTTTTTACCTTATGAACTGCAGGTGGCTTGACTGAACATGCATTAATGAGATCCTTACAGAGATATTTTCCCAGTACATCGATCTTAGGCTTGGCTTTGAACACATAATTCAGCAACATCAGTATCAGATAAGACCAAAATCTGAAAAAC
The DNA here is from genome assembly GCA_023531105.1 of Papaver atlanticum. Lineage (NCBI taxonomy): Eukaryota > Viridiplantae > Streptophyta > Magnoliopsida > Ranunculales > Papaveraceae > Papaver > Papaver atlanticum. The sequence goes on along the minus strand of JAJJMB010011750.1, from coordinate 2,218,644 downwards.
AAAAACAAGACAACATTTTAAGCAACTACTAAGATTCATGATATTCAGTAACTCTGTCGTGCGTAAAAGAAAGTGAGCTAAATTCAATTGGTAATGAAATGCAATCAAGAAGTTTCAGTAGCATATAACCAAGTAAAATGAACATAAACTGGCGCAACGTCACAAAAACAAGTGCCATTTATACACGTATCTTATCACTCTCTTATGCTCTACAACAAATTGAGTTTGTGGAGAGAAACTCTGAAATCAAAAACCAATCAGAAAAAATAAAACAAGAAAAACCCACCTCTTGATAAGTTTGTTCGATTGTGTTGCATTCCGACTTGCATCCTCCTTCAGTATCATGTTCAACAAGCTGACAATACACAAAATATGAATTTAATTGTAAGATACTAATCTGATTCTACAAACAATTATCAAATGATCTAAACAACTAAGATACGCTAAAAATGTAATCTTTGATTTCTGTTTTGTTTTTCTGAAGAAAAGAGTTTACAAATTACACATAATAGACTGAACAAATTCACATACCTCTAATTTCTTCCCATTTTCAACAATATCAATTTTCAAGATCCTCCAACCAAAGCTACAGGTACCCCTCTCTCTCACACTAAACGGGGATTAATGATGAAATCTAAATTCAAGTTACCGATTTTTCAACATGTGAATGATACCTTTAGTGATAGTGCCGGATAAAGAATTTAGGGTTTTAGTTAGTGTCCTACTAGATTTATGATTTTTGGAGAGCGAAAAAGATCCCATTTGTGAGCTAGCAACACCCGTTATAAAGTTTGGTGTTTCTAAAAAAAAATTAAGAAGTTACAAGTCATAAATATAAGAGTTGAGAAGTTCGAAAATCCATACCTCAATTTTTGGGAACGAAGAGCCTTTCGTAATCTCAGATCACCTCCCAGCCAGAGACGAAGAAAAGCTCAAAAGTTTGGTTTTCAGGAAAAGAAAAAGAAAAAGTGGGTGCGCTGATTTGAACCGGAGACCTCAAAATTTAAGCCTATATAGACTTGCAGCTAGTAGCAATGTAAGAGGTTTTTGGAGATGCACAGCACAATGCATTGCACAAGTTGTTCAGAACTATTGGTTTTTCAATGTAACTTCAAAATATTAATTTCTCAAAACCCTGTAATTATGCAGCTATACTAGTTCAGATATCAACAACCATCACATTGCCTGAAATTGAGAATACCCTTGCTTTCTTCTATGGTTTCATCTATCTTTCATGATTCCGCAAAATATTGGTTGCAAACTACAGCTTGAACCAAAAGATTACCAATACAGACTACAGTTAACCAATTTAAAGGATGATACTTTACTAATCTGATTCTATTTTCTGCTCAATCTAACCGAAAAAAGTTTGTGTGGAACTATAAATAAAACAGGCTATATGCTCTTCAGAAAAATGAACAGCTTGTGTAGTGTCTTAAAGTTCTGTCTTAGTTCCTTTTTTTGAACTTGCTGCTTTCCTTTTTCTCCACCATTGTTGTATTTTACGTGTTGCCTTATTGGCGCGGATCTTTAATGCTGCGCCAGTTTTTGAAATTTTCTTTGTGATCTTCTTCATCCAATCTTCTTTTGCACTTTCTTTTTCTCTCAACACTTTACCCTGCAAATATTAGAAAAGCTCCGTGTTAGTTTCCTGTACATAGTTTAGGAGACGAGTATGGAATGCGTCCCATAATTAAATGAGATTAAAGTTTAGTACCAAATTGGAAGGGAAATCTTGTTGATCTCCATCATCGTCGTCGTCATCATCTTCATCACCTTCTTCGGCCCCGAAATTCTTCTTTAACAGGTCATCCTTCGAGTACATCTTCATTCCTGGTGCTCCAGGCATACCCTGAACTCATAAGAGCAGAGCTAATCATCAGAAATTGAGAAAATTGTTTGCATTGCAAAGAACTTCTAGGTAGCGTACAAGCTGACCTGCATTGATCTCATTATCCTCTCCATTTCAGCCTGCTTATCCGACTTTGGTATAAAAGGTTCTCCTGGAGCACGATTCTGTAGATCACAAGAGCACTGATACATTAGTATCCCGTTTTTCGATGAAAGATCATGGAGTCCAAAAAAAGACTTAAAAGTGAAACAACTAATGTTAGGAATCCAAAATTAAATAGAAGTACAGTTCGTGTAGCAAGAGAGTTATAAGGATCAACAACTTTGAGGCTTATGGCACTCACTAAACTCATATGTGCGCATTAACTAAACATTTATGAGTCCTTAGTTGGTTCCTTTTCTTCTCATGTTATGACTACAGGCGTATTCTATGCTCATCTCACGGTTACAGGCTACTAGCTGCAAGTCAAAAACAATAACGGCACCACTGTCTCTCAAATTTGAGAGCCATGATTCACATACTGCCACGGTATGTCAAATTTTCACCAATTTGAGAATAAAGAACTAGCTGAATGACCCATACTGTTGAAATATGGTAACATCTTGCTTCGTTTTTGTTTCAGTCTTCTTCATGGAATATTTTGTGCATGTGCTGCTTGTAAATCTTAAGCATAAATGAAAGTATAAAAAACGAGTTTTGCAGAATATATATTCCATTGACTAACTACAAAGAAATGTCAGTGCTTGGTCTAAACTTCACCTATCTAAAAGCTTTGGGTTGCAAACTAAGTGAAATCTTGCATGTCGCGTTGCACACTAATAGAAATAAAAAGAAAACAAACATACTCTTCTAAGTTATATGGCAATGAAAGATTCTAAACTGCAGAAATTTTACCTTGGGAACGGCAGGTGGCTTGACTGAACATGCTTTAGTGAGATCTTTACACAGATAATTTACCAGTACATCAATCTTAGGCTTGGCTTTGAACATATATTCCGCAACATCAGTATCAGATAAGCCCAAAATCTGGAAAACAAAAACAAGACAACATTTTAAGCAAATATTAAGATCCAACTAATCCAGTAAATCTGCAATCACTAAAAGAAATTGCACCAAAATTCAAATGGTAACGAAATGCAATCAAGAAGTTTCAGTAGCATAGACCCAAGTAAAAATGAACATAACACCGGGCAACCAAAAGAAAACAACAAGTGCAATGTTACACGATCTGTTATCATTCTCTTACTCTCTACAACCATTTAAGTTTGTGAAACATAAATCCAACTCGTCAATCAAAAAAAATTAAGGAGCCAGAAAAACAAGAAAACGCACACACCTCTTGACAAGCCCGCTCGATTGTCTTGCACTCCGAATTGCATTCTCCTTCAGTATCTTGTTCAACTAGCTGACAACCCACACAATATGTAATTATAAGATACTCATTTAAACTAATTTTAGCCACACTTATCCAAACAACACTTAGCACATAACCTAAGCAATTGGCATCTACACACCATAATCTTAGCAAATTTCAACATTTACCAAATAATCTAGATAACAATTAGCAACTAAGAAACAATAAAAATTAATCATTTCGAAGAAAAGGGCTTACACATTACACATAATAGACTGAACAAATTCACATACCTCTAATTTCTTGCCATTTTCAACAATATCAATTTTCAAGATCCAATCACCTTCTTCCTTTTTCAAATTACAAACATTCTCAGCTATTTCAATGATATCAAACTCTGTTACCTGAAAAAATCAAAAATCAAATTCACAAATTCTGAAGAACACACCCCATTATACTAACAAAGATAGGTTTTCTAATTGAATTACCTTCTTAGGAGAGATCTGGGTTTGTTTCTTATTAACTTGTTGATGTAATTGTGATGCAAGTTTTTCACAAACTTGACATTTTATAAATGGAATGTCTTCTTTTCTTGCTGTTAAAACTGGTTTTTTAGCTGAATATGAAACTGGTATACATGATGAGATTAGTAGAACTGAAAATATTAATAAAACTGATGATATTTTGAGCTCCATTGATGAAGAAGACGAAGTGTTGATCTCTGTCTATGAGAAAATTTGATTCAAATCTGAGACTTCTACACGAAGAAACAAAGACTGTACAGTGTTTTAGTGAGTTTGCCGATGACGTGTTTCGAGACTTCTTATTGGTGGATTGGTGGAAATTTTGTTGTTGGGGGACGGTCTGGTTGAAGAGTGGGTCCAAATAGACCGAGAAGTCACCCCAAATCACTAACCCCTGGCAAGGGCTACGGGTTTACTCCAAGGTGAATAATTAGTTGGCCCTAAAACAATTTATGGAGTAGAGAATGCTCCAAAATAGCCAAACCAAATCGACTACTACTCATACGATACAGTGTTGGAAAGTCTCACTATGTTATAATTATATGGTGTACTGAAGATGACATACTTTTTTTTTTTTTTTTTGTCGTTTAAGATTTTCTCGAAAGTAGATAGAATCTCATCCGTTTATCTAGTTATTAGAAAATTTTTTATTAGGGGTAGAGACTAGAGAGTGGGGTATTTATGTGAGTTCGAGAGATCAAAATCCTACGGAACTCGCCTAAACCAAAAACTGATAGTTTCAGTGTTCGGTCACCAAGAGAAGAAATAGGTTGATCTTAAGAAGAGAAGTAGAGAAATAGTAAAAGGTCATGGTGATGATGTGATTCTGGGTGTTGTCTTCGAACTGTGGATATCAAGTTCTTAGACGTTGCTATAAAACTACTACTATGAGAATTCTCTGATCTTACTGAGAGATTGCTTGGTGTTTTCAAGCTATTTCAAGATGATTTGAAAATAAGAATGAGTTTCCTATTTATAGTAGTAGCACACCGGTCTCCCGTAAGAAGTGTAAAACGTGTTGCAAATAAAGGGAACAAGAAGACTCGAGAATATATGAAAAAGGTGGTAAAATCCTCTCCATATTGCTAGGAAGAACTGACAAAGAAAAGATTTTAACGAGATAAAACACTAGACGCTTTCAGTTGGAAGCAGTATCTTCATGCGAAAGCAAGAATAGCAAAAAATTAACAAGAAAAATAAAATGTCCATGTTGATGGCGTACCCTAAGATTCTGTTACAGAAAAGCCCGTAATTAATTGGGAACATGTAGATCATGACCCTGAACCGTATCCTCCTTATATAGTTTCAGAGAAACTAGCTCAAGACGATCGGAAAGTCGAATACAACGAAGACGACTATATTGACATAACAATAGGCCCCCTCGATCCCAAAGACGGTCCTGAGAGTTCGGACGCGAATGAGAATACCCGAAGATGAAAAGGACCGGACCGAGACCAAGGTAGTTAATATCGTGTATCGGTATCGTATCGGTCGGGTCCTATACACCTATACAAATGATAATATCTGTTTTTATAGGCGATACATCATTAGGATTTTTTTAATACTTATTATTTATCAAACAAAAAAATATATTGATAGAACCATAATAGAAACTAATAATTGTAGTAAACATACTTCAACCTTACAAAATAAGAGGTGGTTGATTAGAGCCTTATACTATCAACAACGAAACCAAGCATTGAATGTCTGTTAGCCCATCAACATCACATTTACAGTAATTACATCCACCATAATCATATATGAAGATACCAAAATTAGTGGACTTACTTGCTTGAACTAAAAATTTAAGAAATCATAATCAAAAGACAAAATACATTAGTGATATATCAGTATACAAGTGAAACCGATATTATCAGTGTACAAGTGAAACCGATATATCAGTCCGTACAAGATGATACACGCGTTTTTATCATTTCTCCTTCGTATCGCTGATATTTTCAATATCGTAAAGATTTTTTCCTATATCCTATAAAAACCTTTAATATCGGCCTATACAACCGATATTGACTACCTTGCCCAAGACAGATGAAGACAACTTTGAAGAAGACGATGATGAAGATGAATTAAGTTTTGACTCATGAGGCTCCAATTGATTCAGCCAGTGGCGGATCCAGAACTTTATGCTTGTAGAGGCACTTTATAAAAAAATCACTTTTTTTATTTTTCTTTTATTAATATTCTCTTTATTAAATTAACACATTTGGTAACTGTCCATGACGATTTTTCATTTTATGGAACCGTCGTATAATAACCTTGCTATCAATAGCATCAAAAATGTCTTTTTCAATATAACAAAGAAAATTATCATTCATCCACTCATCTGCCATTCGATTGTGTAGCCGAGTCTTCACAATTTTCATACCGGAAAATACTCTTTCTACGGTAGCAGTAGCAACCAGTAAGAGCAGCGCTAACATCAAAAGCAAATAAACCAATGGGTACACTTGATCTTTTTTTTTTCTCAACCATTCTTTAGCAAGATCACCAATACTTTTCAACCCCAAAAACTCACCACCTGATCTCATGTCCATTATATAGGTTTCAAATTGATCTTCAAGAATTCCAAGTTCAACAGCAGAGAAGTCATTCGGATATAATTGAGCAAGGAGGACAAGCTTTTGCTTATCAAAAGCAGAAAACGAGTCGATATGGCTCAAGGATGCAACACAAAGAAGTAACTCGGTAGCCGTTTCTGAAAAACGGTAATTTAACTCCAGGAGTTGCATGTCTATTACTTCATAGAAGAACTCGACACGATAATGATGCAAATTAGTGATATGTGGAGCTAAGCGTTTTGATTTTCCCGGAAAACAGAACATGTCTTCCATGTTAAGAACTTCAATTCCATGTTGCTCGCTTTTTGTCGATGGATTGCATGGTGTTGATGGCGTCTCACTTCTTTTAATTCTTTTGAAAAACTTTTCGATTGTCTTCTGTTGATAAGTTGATTGCTTGGCATGGAGTAGAGTAAAAGCCTAAAATACATAAACTTGCAAACCATAACCTAAGTACGTCTTAGTTTTTACCTATTTTATAGCTAAAAATACCATATATGCGTTGATTACGAATATCTTGTTAGCTAGAAAATATTCTGTAATCTGTTTTGTTACCTATTTTTCCTTGAGCAAAATCTAAATGGATTTATTAAGATATGCAAAAAAAAAAGAAAAAAAATCTAGGAAATATCCGGCAAAATATTAATAGGTAAAGATTTTTTAACTAAATTTTGGTTGGGCACGTGCCTAAGTGTTCCTTCACATGGATACGCCCCTGGATTCGGCCATTATATTCTCTTTTGGTGCATATTAGAAAAATTGCAATTCATAAGTATTCTTTAGAGTTAACAACCTGAAGACTTGAGAAGGATGAGTTTATTGAGCCAAGAATTATTTAAGTGGACGTATCATAAACACTAGACACCCTAGGCCTGTTAAAATAGATTTTTTGTCTCACAAATTCTCTGTTTGAAAACTTTACATGACTGTTGAAAATATCCATACTGTCTGCAGAACATACAGGTGAGTTATAAAACTTGATTGGTTTGTGCATAAATTTGTTTCTTTCGAATTTGATTTATCAGGTCTTACATATCTGATCCCTCATTTATCACCTGGTTTCCGATAATCAGTTATTAGTCTATAAATCAAGGGTGAATCCTTGATTGAGAAATCTTTAATATTTGAATATTCCCTTTTAACAAATTCTAATTCATCCAGGATATTGGTAATTTCTCTAACCAACAACTTGTTCTGTTCAACTTGTTCTTGTAACATTGCTTGAAGCACTGATTCCCTTTCATCATGTAGATGAATACCTGCGGCTTTTAAGTCGCTATGAAGACTATAAATCCTCTTTGTCATACCAAAGTTCTGATGACAAAGACTATCAAGATCTTGAACAAAATTTGACAATGATTCATTAAACGCTAAGTTTTATGAATCAAGGATTGAAGGGATACCTTTACTCGTATTATTTAGGATTTTCATACCGGATGTTAAGCCGTTTCATATGAAACCTGCTCTGATACCAATTGAAAAGACGAAGGTACCAAGTACACCACAAATCTTTTAAATCCAATGGCCTTCAAGCATATGAGTTGGGGAAATACATTGATAATTAAATAACTTTCATGCAGAAAAATAAAGGCACATAAACACAATAATTTTGTTAACGAGGAAACCGCCTATGCATAAAAAAATCGGGACTTAGCCCAGTTTCAAATACTCTCAGAATTAAGTCGTTATATAAAGACTACTACCAACTTTGTATAGTTGATACCAAGTAAATTAACTCCAAGTTACCTAGTTCCTTCAGTATTCCTCCACCTACTGCCAATCTGGTCCACACACGAGAATCCTAAGATAGAGTTCACTATTTTAAGTCGCCTCACTACTTGTGAAGGCTTCAAGCACTCAACTCATTTGGATCGCATTCCGAAACAGTAAAGGACTAATCTTTGTTCGGTTACCGCTCTAAATTCCAAGAGCTAAATCAGAGACATATAGTTGAGTTAAGCAAAGGCTCTTCCATTTAAATAATATAAACTCCTTTATTCAGTTTAGATCAACCAAGATCTATATTTCAAGAAAATCAGATCTAGCTTCACCACGTATCAGATTTGGATCCTGCAGAAGACCACCAAATGATAGATCGTCAATATACACAACCAGTTAAGAATATCAAAGGTAATCAAACTCGTTGGATCCCATCCAATCAAGTGTGTGCACGAAGTAAATCACAAGGATCAGAAACCAACAAGAAATCTTCTTGTCTGTACAAACAAACTTGATTCCCTTGTGATTTATCATGCACAGAACGGAGTTTATTAAAAATGGATGATCAAAAGCCTATCGTCGGATCTAAAGACGGATCTGAACTATGACGATCCTTTATCTAGTTTGAGTGACCTTATATCAGAAGAGAAGGTTCTTCGAATAAACAAACTAGGTGCAATCAAGGTTCAACCACCGTTAGTCAATCAAATCAACAATCGAAAACTAGAATAATAACCCGATTCTAGTTTCCCGTTAACGGTACTATCTAGACGTTTTTCGATCCCACGTAGGACTTTACACTAGAGGTTACTCTCATCTCTAGAACTATTAGTCGGCTACCACTCTGAATACAAAAAGAAAGTGCAGGTGTCAGTTTGTAAGAAGAAAAAACTTCACTATTTACTAGAACGAGGTAGTTTGGACACCAAGGAATTTCCATAACAAAAATATCAAAAGATATGCAATAAACACTAATTTTCGGTTTTGTCTAATTTCAGCTAATAACTGAAATCCCTCATGGATGACAACTCAATATTAGCAAGCTTACAAGTATACTTTACTAATATATCTTCCAGATATATGTTTTATTTACTGGGAAAATAAAACATATAAATCCGAAAACCCTAAAATAAGATTCTCAAATATTTCGGTTTGGGATCTCACAGTATCAAGGAATATCTTTGAACAATGAAAGATAAGATTTTAGCATGTGTTCATATTACTCACTATGTTGACATCTTGAACTTTCCTAAACAGCATCTCATATTCCAATATTCACACAAACCCTAAAGTACATATGAAACCGGAAATACGAAAATGCTATTGGGACCGGTCCTGCTAGAGATCCCCAATAGGAATTGGACCACCAATCCAATTGATCCTTTCAACTACGAAACAAGTTTCACAAGTTTACTTCCTTAAAGTCATATAGTTAAACATAGTTTTGTAGGCATGGAATCAACCTAAAGTTTATTACACAATCTAGTAACAAGTTACAAAGATAGTGTATATGTCGCAATTCCGAAGTTCAAAAGATAAATGTTATACTTCGTAATTCAATATTACCTTCCTTGAAACTTCGATCATAATGAAATGATCAAGTCTCTACTACTAGAGATTCATATATATATCTTCGCATTTCAGTATAGACGACTTGAAAGCAACGTAGATAGAAGTGGAAACAAGTCAAGTCTTATATTACTAACCTCGAACCGAAGGATGATGTGTTCGTTGATATCAATATGTCTTTAGGTTCTTCAGTGTAACACGAGTTTATCTCAACATTTCTAGACTTCCTAGTCTAACCTAACGAAGTTGACTCTAATAATCTAATCAAGCGACCTTGAGTTTTGGAACTAAAATATGACAACCAACCTTGATATACCAAGGCTTCGCAGGTTCAACCGAGCAATGTTCTAACACAAGAACATACCCAAAAGTGCGCACTTAGCGAATCGAAAAAATCAGTTTGAGAATAAAGATCAAATTCGGAGTTCAGCAATCAAGTTTTACTTATAGTTTTCCAAACTGGAAAATAAGTTTATGAACATAGTTTGCGGAGTGGAAAAATCAGTATGCGAACAATTGACACTACTTGATGCTTTTAGGATCTTCTTTCTCAGTTATAGTTTTTCAAACACTAAATTGTCCTCAACCTCAAAAGCGATAAATCCTCTGAACATCCAATGCTTGAATTCATGTTTCGAGATTATTCAAATACAAACCTGAACTCAAAACTTCTTATTTGTAATTCATTAGTTATACTAATACATACATCGACATTGTATCAGTAGATGGAATGTTAGAAATCATGAGAAAATAGGATAGTCACTCCCAACATACGTACATTTGTTGATGAAATTCTCACAGATGTCTTCGTTGTTCTTCAGTCCTCAAGGGTTGTTCGGTGAAGAGTTGAATAAAAAATATTCAAGAGCCATTTTCCCCAGATATTGGGTTATACAGATCGCATTGAAAAAATTGAAGAGTTTTTGATTTCGAAGCGATTAATCGCTACATGTTGAATGACATTGGAGATTTCAGATTCCAAGCTGAATCCGAGCTTGAGCGATTAAATATGTCTCCAAGACCAATTTTAGGCGATTTTTCAGTTGATTCTAAGACGTTGTTACTTTAATGTTGAATGCATGTTATGTTAAACTTATATATATATATATATATATATATATATATATATATAGTTGTAATGGTGTTTTCATGTTACAATTTTGTTTCTAATTAGGTATAAGTCATGTTATTAGTAATATATATGATCAACATGACTTTAAGCCTCTAATAAGTCCATCCGAGTATTAGGACATGTTTAGGCGAGTTCTAAGTCTGAAGTCATTGCTCCATGCTCCAAGCTCCCCAACCGAGTAGAATCCTGGAGTGAGTTAAACTACTTTGGTCTTTAAATATCGATTATAAAAGAAATCCATTGGATCATCCGCATCCAGTCCATCCATCCACGCACTCATTGGATACAAATCCATTGAATGTTGGACCGGATACGAATGCAAACTTAAAATCCACCATATAATGGTTTGGATGTGGATAAGGCGAAAATCGGACCGATCTGAACAGGGCTCACCCCTAGTAAAAAGTAGTAGATCATCACCAACCTATCAATTTTCATACAAAGCTTTTTGTATTTACAATATTCCTACCGGAACCCTTTATAGTTATCAAAGTGTTTCATACAAAAATCAAGAAAAAAAGAACTTTATCGGATTTAATTCTCCTCTCTCTTCTCTCTCTTTCTCCTCCCTTTCTCAAAAGAAAAAAAAAACCTTTGAGCTGCCTTGCTCAGATTTGGTCTTTTTGGACTGGATCTGAGCAAGAATTCTTTTTTCTTTCAAAGTTTTTGGTAGTAGGTAATGAATAAGATGCTTTTACATCGTTTCTGGTGTCTTTTGACATATTTCTTCCCTGTTTTAGGGCGATTTTTTTTCGTCGTTGTGGGGTGAGTTCTTCAAATTTTAATGGCTGGTTCGTGGCTTGCTTATCTCGATTTAAAAACATTGACGGTTCATCAGTACATCACTTTCAATCAGCATCCGTGTTTGTGTGGATCGACAAATTCATGGGCAAATTACTCCTTTGTTTTAGGAACATCTCTTATCGAAGAAAACTACAATTTGATTAAATGGTCGGAAATCATTTCCGGATATACCATCATCTCTCCCTTATACATAAGAAGAAATTTGATATCTTTGCAGTTTATTGCTCTTTCTCTTCGCGATCTACTTGTAATTGATGTCCTTATTTGTATTAGGGTCTTGATTATCTTGTATTTTGATGTTTTTATTATTTTTGTAAGCGAACATATAATCATTGTTTTGATTTGAATGAATTGAAATATGTTGATTGTCCAAAAAAAAAAAAAAAAGTGTTTCATAAACTAAAGGGTACATTAATTATATACCCCTAGTTTTAACACCCAACAAATATACCTTATACAACAACAAATATACCCATATTATTTAAAAACCTTATCCATCTAAATATAGATTACCTTAATACCCTCACTCATATAATATTTTTCTTTATTTCAAAATACAAATAATTTTTTTTTTCTATCCCTTCACGGCCGCCACCACCACCATTAGCACCACCACATATCCACCACCAACATTCAACCACCATTCCACCACCACCGCTCACCAAACACCACCATTCCACAGCCACTCCACCGCCGCCACTCCATCGCCGTCGCCACCACCACCAGTCTGTCACCACCGGTTGTGTCAACAACCAAAGTTGATCCCCAGAACAAAAATCAGAAAATAAGAAGAAGAAAAATGGTGTCAACAACTGAAGTTGATCCCCAAAATATGGCGTCAACAACCGAAGTTGATCCCAAAACAAAAATTAGAAAATAAAAATAAATAAAAATAATAATAATAACTGTTATCTAGCATCTCAGGCCCAGACTCAGCATTTGCAGAACTCAATCTTGAAGTTGCCAGCAACAACAGATTTTTCGCACGGCTTTCAACAGGCGCTACAGGGTTTCACTCAAGCTTGCGGTCTTCCTTTACCTGGTTTCAACATCAATGATGCTGTCCCCCATTTTATGAAGTCTCTAGCAGTTATTATTTTGGTGTTGTCAAGGAAAAGGTACCTTCTTGCTTTTCTTTATCTGTACGCGAGTTTAACATATGGCAGTGCAATCGAGCAGATAAAGCAATGGATTTCCTTAAAGCGGTTCCGATACCTGGACTTAATCAAGTAGTTGGACCGAGACAGTTCAGTTCTGTCTTGCAATTCGCTTGGGCATTCCACTCTTTGAAGAAAATAGCAAGTGTCCTTGTTGCGAAAAACTAATGGATGCCTTTGGAAACCATGCTATTCATTGTGCTAGTGAGGTCGGGCTCATATTTCGACATGATATGGCCAAAGATGTTCTGGCTGATATATGTTATAAGGCAGGTGTTGTAGCTAGAAAAGAAGTCTCTTTGGGGCTTGTTTCTAATGACAATAAGGAGCTCAGGCCAGCAGATATTATGGTTTACAATTGGGAAGATGGCAGAGACGTTTGTATGGATGTCACAGGTGTCTCTCCATTCACAAGTGCCAGGACTCGCAACTTCGCACCAGGACATGCTATTTCTGCTGCTGTCACTCGCAAGAACAATAAATATCTGGATAAATGTACTTCCCACAATTATGGTTTTGTGGTACTAGCCTTTTCTACCTTTGGTGAGCTCAGTGCTGATATCATATCCTTCCTGAAGAGACTGGGAAATTGTATAGCTAGACATGATGCTAATTTTAAGATAGGCAATTCTCTTTTCATAGGTTAGGGATTGTTATTCAAAAAGGCATTGGTGCCCAGCTGGTCGCTAGGTTACCGGCCATTTCTTGTAACTTCGATTTCGATTCTTAATAAAATACCCTTGGGGTGTCCTTTTTTTAAAAAAATAATAATAATAATAATATGGTGTCAACAACCTTAGTTGGTCCCACAAACAAAAATCAAAAAATAATATTAATAATATGGTGTCAACAACCGAAGTTGATCTCATAATATGGTGTCAACAACCGAAGTTGATCCCAAAAGAAAAACTCATAAAATAAGGAGAGAAAAAATGGTGTCAACAACTGAAGTTGATCCCAAAAATATGGTGTCAACAACCGAAGTTGATCCAAAAAAAAAAATCGGAAAATAAAATAAATACATAACATGGTGTCAACAACCGAAGTTGATCTCCAAAATAAAAAATTCAGAAAAAATTCAATTTATTTACGGTATCAACAACCAAAGTTGACTCAAAATCTAGTATCAACAACCAAAATATCCCAAAAATTGATGTACTAAAATTAGTGAACCTACGTGAATCGAACACGCATCTTCTGACGTGAATCGAACACGCATCTTCTGACGTGGAGTCAGTTGTGCTACCACAAGTCAACATACCACTAATTCAACATACCACAAGTCATTTACATGTCTTCCTAATAACATTTTGTCAAAAATCAAAACCTTATTCGACTTCTCGAAATTATGCATTTCTGCTAGTTTTTTCCCTAAAACTAACCAAAGATAAATATTGATATAAAATCATATCACTCATAAGCATATAGGAGGATAAGGAAATAATAAAATGGGCCAGAGAATAGTGCATTTCTGTTTCATATTAAAAAAACTTTTAACTACAATCAGTGCCAGAGAATCTCCTAATTGTCATTTACTAACTACATAGCATTGTTATGTCGACTGCCCTCGTACACAATTAAACATGAGATCACAAAAGGACATGGCAGAACTAAACACCACCACACACACCCATTTGTCAGTGGTATCAATCAAATTTCAAATAGCTAACTTCACTAACCTTCCAGAAATTTAATTGATCTAACAATCTCTCAAATCCAAATCCAAGTGGTAGTACCTAGCACCCAGTAATCAAACTAGTGCCTAAATCCATTTTTATTGCACAAACCCCACTACTACTGCAGGCTTATTCCCGCCCATAAAATAAACATAGCACTAATATTTATATAGTGTCGTCAGTTCCATCCAAGGCATTACATGTGAATTAACCAGTGGTATATACAGATCGCACAAAAGGTATACCTCAAGAGTTGACTAACAAGATCATTTACTATGATCATGGAGAAGATGATTTGGCCAGGCCTAATTGGATACTAATACCCACACATCATCAGTGCAACGGTGCAACCTCAGGAGATTTCATAGGTATGAAAAATAAAAGGCCTTTCACCACTAACTATGCAGTATGGATTTCTACTAATGAACACAAATATAAGACGATCTTTACCTTTTGAAAAAATTCTCTATCATGCAGCAACATTTCTCGGCTTACCTCATACTTGAGTCTATCAGAGAAGCAAAGACAAACCATCATTACTGGTATAAACTACACATCGAGTGCTGCTGGAATTCTTCCCGAATCAGGATCTGCACTGGTAGTAACATCAAACCATCAATTGTTGGATGCAAGAAGTAACAACCATTTTTCCAACTAGTTTTTATTAGCTGACACTTCTGTTTGCTTGTTTGATTGTATGCAAGAAGACATCTTATCTCTAGATGAGCAGATCAGTTACTTTCAAAGCACAGTAAGAAATGATCTGCAAAAGATTTTCAGAAGCCTGAGAGTCCTCTCACATTACTTGTCTAGGTCTGTCTTTGTTATTGCAATTCGTGGTCATGACTATCTCAACAACTATTTACAACCGCAGTTCTACAACAGAAGCAAAACTAATCCTCCTCAACAATTTGCTAACCTCTTATTAGACACTCTCAGAGGAGTCAATTCTCATGTTTCCAAAACTCTCAAGATTTTCTTGCCACTAATACATGCATGACCAAAGCTATTTTAAGTAGAGGAAACAATATTCATCCCAATCCAATACAAATACTTAATGACGC
Source organism: Papaver atlanticum (assembly GCA_023531105.1). Taxonomy (NCBI): domain Eukaryota; kingdom Viridiplantae; phylum Streptophyta; class Magnoliopsida; order Ranunculales; family Papaveraceae; genus Papaver; species Papaver atlanticum. The sequence goes on along the minus strand of JAJJMB010011750.1, from coordinate 2,203,217 downwards.
CTAATCCTAAGATAAGGGGTATGAAAGATATTGAACAAGGTAGGAAGCTACTGGTTAGGAAAGAAATCCAACAAAGAAATCGATTCAGTTGGAGATGATATCACTGTTTTAACAGGGTTTTCATTCTCTACCTATATCTTAATTTTGCATCTAAGAACACCCTTCGCTAAAATCGTCTCATATTGGATTTGATAGTATAATTATTCAAAATAAAAATAAAAATCTTCCTACTACAGTATTGAAATCCATAGTACCATCCAAAACCTAAGTAGTCAAATCCTTCAAAATCATTCATAATACCTTAAATCAACACCAGAATCACAAAATTAAGCAAAATGAATAACACAAAAATCGCTAAACAAACAAAAGAATTGCATGAATCATCTACTTGCACATGAATCTACCCCCAACAAAACAAAATTCAATTGAATAGAAACCTAAACGAAGATGCAAAGAGAGAATATAGAAGTTATAAAAAGAAGGAGTACCGCAGCCAGTTTCGCCGACGATGAGTGTAACACGGTTTTCTAGAACTTTTTCGATGATTTTTTGTTTAATCCCATTACTTGAAGGTAATTGAACTTTGCAATAGCTGAGAAAGTTGGTGCTGATGAAGCTGATGACGATGATCTCGGTAACGTCGATTTTCATCATCTCTTCTCAATCGATTTTAGGTTTTTCAAACCCAATCCAGTTGAAATCGTTATAAATCTAATGTGTTTTTGATGCTCGCTACTAATTTCCCGTTGATTCATCATTAAAATTAAGATTTGCAGTTGAATCTAATGTGTTTCTCCCGGAAGTAGAGGTGGTGCTGGAGCGGAGGTGCGGTGATGAAGACGGTGGTGGTGGCTGTCGTTTGGAGAGGAGAGAGAATTGAAAAAGAAATGATTTGATTTTGGTGGAGAATAACATTAGATCCGAATCATCTTCTTGTAAACAGAGAATATAAGGATGGAGACACAAAGTAAAAGGGAAGAAGAAGGAGAAAAATTTCATTCATAAGAATCCCTTCACATTTTTATTATCACACTATCTCACACGTTGGTTTTTTGCGAATCAAAACCAAACCGTAACGGATTTGAAACTAATATTTTGAGGATGTGTTCCTCTTACCAAGTTCTACATGCCTACCAAAATGAGCGCATTCCGAAATATAAAACCTCATAATCTACCGGTCTTAATTTCGACGGCCAGAAATCCGTTGATTTTCAACGGTTCATTTTCGAAGTAGTGGATGGTAGTGTTATACTTCTCGGAATATGCTCATTTTTTTGTAAGAACATAGAGCTTTGTAATATCAACATATCCCTAAAATATTAGCTTTAAATCCGTTACGGTTTGGTTTTTATCCGCAAAAAAGGCGGCCAACGTGTGAGATAATGTGATAATAAAAGTGTGAGGGGATCCCTCCTCCTGTATGTAATACAAAGGTTTAGGACTCTATTTATAGAGTTGACATCCTTGGTTCCCAAGTAATAGGGTTCCACTAAAGTGGGCATCTATATAATAAACTTCCGTTCATAACACTCCCCCTAGATGACCATTGTATCTAAACTAATTGCCTCATTAAAACCTTATCAGGAAAATCCGAAGAGACAAAACCTGATTGAAGGGAAAAGAGTACAATTATGAGAAAACTTAAAACAAAATTGGACATGCATATGTTGCCTCGTTAAAACCCTGACAAGGAAAACCCAGTGTGGGACAAAACCTTGACGAAGGAAAAAGAGTACAACATGATAGTCCAGCAAAATACCTTTTACTATGATGCTCAGTTGAATCTTGGATTGCAAATCTTCAAATCGACACTTTCCAATTTCGATGAAAGAATTTCTTGAATGCTGAAGATAACAATGCTTTCGTGAGAAATCTGCCAATCGATAAAGTCTTCTTTTGTATTAGTCTTCTAATAGTAGTGTTCTCGAGTCTTCATGCTTCTTTCAAATACATTGAGGACTTGCTTCTTGGATTGATAACTTCTCGAAGATGATTTGCAGAAGTAGTTGATGTAATTTCTTCAACAAAGTGCCAATATGTAGTTACAATTTTATAAGTGAACAAAAGTTGTGATCATACCTTATATGGATTAGAATAATATCCAAATTCATAGTAGATGGTTATGTTGATGTGGTCTAACAAAATGACCTAGTTAATGGTGGGAATCCACCAAATAACCAAAATTGATACAACTCCCCCTTGGATGACCACCATGTTGAGTTTAATTGTCTCATTAAAACCTTTCCATTAAAAACCCAACGGGAAAAAATATGGATTAAGGAAAAAGAGCACAAATATCAACATTAAAAGAAATTTAAATGTCAGAGATGTTGCCTCGTTAAAACCTTGTCAAGAAAACCACATGGGACAAAACCTGAAACGAAGGGAAAAGAGTACAACTTTTGACGTAAATATGGATGCTAACCCAACTATAAGAGTTTTACAGAAGACGAGCATCAAAATAATAACTTTATTCTGTCTTAAAGACGAGTTTAAGCTAGCATAATTCTAACTGCAGATTTAAGAAAGAATGAGAAAAAAAAATATAGAATTTATGCTGCTAAAGCGAGGATTGGTGTTTTTAAGGACTCCTCCAGAGACCCATAAAGCTGATATGATCAACTAATTAATCCGGGTTCTTGGTTTTGCACCAAATTTCTATAAACACATAGAGGATTGTTAAACCTGACATAATCGAGTCAGGTGGCTGTCAGAATATAATTTAAATCCTACAAGTATTACAAATTTGAATATGTCCTCTAACCACATTTATTATGTGAATGCATCACGAGTCCTTCAAAGACTACCACGCCAAAAGCATCATATAAGGAGAACAAAATATTTTTTGAAACAATCCTAGGGTTTGAGCAAAAAATGAAACCCTCAAATCGTTTTTACAACGAACAAATTTCTCGTATAACGCATTATAACCACACCAACCTGTAAGTAATAGTCTTGGAAATTTTTAAGGTGTTAAGTATTGGATCCGAGCGTTGGTCGAGAAATTGTAATAACCCAATCTAATTTGGATTACATGCCAACCAATCACACAGTCGATATTCCTCTGCAGAGGGGCTAACAACCACCATCATTTATTATTTTAGTAGTTACTGTAATATTTGACAATAAAATTAGCTCACTACGATCCACCTAATTCTCAAATGTATGCATACTTTGAAAGATTCAAAATTTACTGGTACCAGTACCCACGAGCGTTATAATCTCTTAATATTCAAATGAGGAGATAAGAATTTTGAGAATGTGAATCGTATTATCATAGACTCTGTTGGAGCATATTTGTAGCTTATATAAAAATGCTACATGCTTGCTAGATGTGATTGGATTTTCCTTTTCAAAAGGCATAAGCTTATTGGAAAGCTAAATGAGATCTTTTCACGCCTATTTAATGGCAGCCTTTTTCAATTTGATCATGATATGAGAGACATGATATAAACTTTAAGTTAATTAACGCCAACCTCTAATAGCATATAGTCTCCCCCTGAGTCTGGCGGAAATTGTCATCTCATATACGAAAACAAGTTTCGTAGAGTATTATCCGATTAAATCGAGACATATACTTATTATAAAATATGTCTTTCGACATTTAAAAAAAAATATATAGTCTTAATAGACAAACATATTTAACATCAACCATGGATTTTGTTTGGAACCCAAAATTAATTGGTACAAAAGCATATAAAATATGCGATCTCTCAAAATAAAAAAAAATAAAAAATATATGAACACATTTGTTTGCAAAAGAAATTTATAGCAAGGTCAATTAAGTCGCTCAAGGACTAATTATATAGGCGAACAAGACGGGTGCGCACCCTTTGATTTTTTGTGTCCTTACACATTCCAACTACAAGTGGAACTTTTTCAAATTTTGGAGATTTTCACCATGAGGAAAAATTGCACAATATCCCTTAAGAATGCAACAATTTTTATTCACTGGTATTTGCAATTAGTTTAAACCATAATAACGATATAGAAAAATTCAATTCCAATTGGTTTAAATGATTCTTTTGACAAAAATAAAGAAACCATTATTGTTATTCTTTGTAGAGAAAAATCTACTTTTTGGTTGATGAAGATTTCTTTGAAGGAATAGAAATCAATAACAAAAACTGGCTAAAAGTTCTTAGAATGCCAATTTTTACATCTCTTAAAGAAAAAAGATGGGGATAAACCAATATCATTTGGTTTGTAAAATTTACCAAAATTTCATCGACAAAATAATCAATTTTTTTTGTCTTTTTAGCCATCGCAGAGGGATGTATGGTATCTTGTGAAAAGATAATAGATACCAAATACGAATCACATGATCATTGTCTAGTAGACAAAGATACCAATAATAATTAGAGGTTTTTGAACCATGCATGTGATTCATTAGCGTAAAGGTAATCCGATCCACGATAACACCAATTTTTGGTGATTACAGTTTCATGAAAGGAATAGAAACTGTAAACTTATTTAGCATTCCCACGCCCCAAAATAAATACATGCCATATCTATTAGGATTGATCAATGGATTTTTATTTGCATCATCCAAAACAAACAAAACAAATGTCAATACACCATCCAACTACGTTTAAATAAATCAACCATAAAGAAAGAAAGAAAAAAAAAAAAAAAAAAAAAAAACTAGAAAGTGTTTGTTTCACGCTGATTTTCTTTTCTTCTTTAGAGACGACCGTATAGCTCAGCGTAAAGCATGCTGATAACGTCTTGTAAACAGAGAATATGAGGAAGGAGACACAAAGTAAAGGGGAAGAAGAGAGAGAAAATTTTCATTCATCTGTATGTAATACAAAGGTTTAGGATTTTATTTATAGAGTTTACATCCTTGGTTCTCAAGTAATAAGGTTCCACTAAAGTGAGCATCTATATAATAAACTTCCGTTTATAACACATCTGATATTATATGCTTATTTTGAGTCGGGGGTATAATTATTATCTGTAAGGGCATTAGACCGGGTCTTGTGGAGGTTCCCAACCTCTTCCCAAATGCCTTTACACATCAGCATGGGAAGAGCCTAACCCTATCGGTAATTCCCTATTTTTTCGGTGGACAGACAATAGTTATCCAATCTTGATAAAGAAAACGAATAATGATCAACCGTTTCATGAAAAAAAGACAATCATTCTCCGTATTAATGATAATCCATTTGACTGGTCAACAATAGTTGACTAAGATAAATTCCTCTTTCCATAGTATATATACGAACCACATCCCAATTGTAGGCCTTCTGATTAGATCAACAATTGAATATTCAACGGAAAAACAAAAATCCCTAGAAAAAAAAATCCACAAAAGCATAAAACAAACATAAATTTTAATATCAAAATCAACTTAACTAATGAATTAATGATGATTATCAATATATTTGCAGAGATGGATTACTGCCTGTGTACAGAACAGGGTTAGTAAATTAGTTTTGTCATTCTGTTTTCAACATTTGATAGATTGCTTCTTTTCTTATTCGGATGTTGCGTGATCCTGATAATTGAACATATACATAATACAAGTAGTTGTTCTTGTACAACTGATAAAGATAATTTCCATTTTGAATACACACGGAGATAAAATAGGTGTTCTTGTTTGCAGAAGATAATGTTCATCTTGAAACGGAAATATAGTTTTTTGGTTTTGTAAAAGGTCAAACAACGGATGATGGTGAACCGTTTTTCCTTAAAACGAATAATGATTGGACGTTTTTAATGAGTAGAACGGTTGATGGCTTTCCCTTTTTCACTTTTTTAGAACGGCTAACCATTGCCCATCTCCGGTGTCTTCCCGCTGGGATTCCCAGAGACCAGGGGAGGCTAGCAGGAAGAGGGGGTTTAGGCCACGGTTTTTTGCCTTGGGAAGAGCCTGGGCATCTCCATAAGACCCGGTCTTAGTAAAGGCCCATCAAAAGCAAGGATATATATACAATTTCCACTAAAATATCAGGCTTACAACCTCACAAAAAAGTCACGCCGCCTCCGGACACAAAAATTACAACTTTAGAGTTTAGTAATCCCTTCCTAAAAAATAGAAACCTGTTTTGAAGCATACTGAATTTGAAGCAATGACCTAGTATTGAATAAGTATTTAGCCCATTTGTGAACATGAAAAAACACACGAGAATATTGGATAATTCAACTATAGAAAATAAAATAAAATCATCCAACTTATGGTTTTCATTTGATTTTAGATAACCCTAATTTATCCTGATGATTAACCCCGAATGTGGGTTAGAAGCAATGACCTAGTACTTGAATAGCTATCCAACTTCCGGGAAGATACTAATTAGTGAAAATTTTGCTCACATCCACGGGAACTCGGACCAATTTTAAGTCCCAAGTGTAGACCATTAGGTGCATACAAATTAAAAATCCTAGAAGTCAGGGTGGAATGTTGGATCCTTTTTCTTGGAAATGACAGCTCCCACACAAATACTATGTGAATCAATTGTTAAATGCCACCCATTGGTCTGGAGTCTGGACTACGGAATTGTCCCGCGGGAAGTGTTTTCGGTTATTGTTCAATGCCAATAGTTTTGAACTTCCAGTACGAGTCTCTACATGCTTTCCAATTCTTGTAGCCGTGATTTCCACTATCTACTTATAACATAAACCCACTGGATTTTTTGGGACTACTCAAAAAAGGTGGGGATTATTTTGTGATAGGAATGTCTACCCTACATTCTAAGGGGTGTCCTAAAAAATTAGGGAAGACTAATCTGCCCTTATCCTAATTAAGGTTATAACTAATCCTAATAACCCACTAATTTAACCACTACCCACTAATCTAACCCACTAAATTAAAACCTAAAATCAGTTTCAAAACCCTTCTTTTCTTTTCTTCTTCATCTTCTTCTTCTTCTTCTTCTTCTGCTTCTTCTTCTTCTTCTTCTTTGTAGACATCGACGTTAATCGTCGATTCGAAAAAAATTCATCGTCGATTAATCAATCTTTTTAAACAATGCGTTTTAAGAAGATACTAAGAATTCCAGGATTGAGTCCGGGACTGGCGAATATAGCGAATCTCCCAAATCAATTTCAAATTTATAAACAACTTGAAACAAAGTTGAGAGACCAAATCAAGCATCCAACAGCAACCAAGAAGTCCGATTCGAGTAAAATGAAAATCCGCAGGTAATTTCCTTCATACCCATTCCTTTTAATTCGTTTTTTGTCGAAGAAATCGATTAGAAATCATCAAAAACCATAGAAAATGGTGGTTATAGTATAGATTTCGGCTAGGAGAAATTTTGAAAACCCTAGATTTTGGTAACCGAACTTTCAATATGAAGAACAGTTCGGCAAATTAGGAATTTCTAGGTAACCGAACTATGTAGTTCGGTAAGCTCGCAAAAAAAATTGCTTTACCGAACTCCTTCTTTATATGCGAAATTTTAGTTCAGTGTAGTCGATAAATTTATATAGGTAACCGAACTTTGATAAAATATAGTTCGGTTACTTCGCAATTTCTAGGGGGTAACCGAACTTTGATCTGTCAACACCAAACTTGTAGTTCGGTGACTTCGCAACTTATACCAGATAACCGAACTTTAGTCTGTTAACATTTTGTGTTTGATGTAATCCCATGTTCAATTTTATTTGATAAGACAGTATTCTGTTTAGCTAATAATGTTGTTTTCATTCATTAGGAACAAAGGAAAAAAATCTAATCCCCACCTAGATGAAGGTTTGAGAACTCCCACCCCTCTTGGTAGAATACATTTGGATTTCCGAAACCGTGGTACTAAAAATGCTAAACATGGAGGGGGATCGTTACAGGAAGTGAACCAAGAGAATGTTCGTAATGTAATCCAAGATGTAAATCAAGAGGTGATGGAGAATAAAATTGATAATGTTATTGAAGAAGAGAATGATGATGAAGAAGAGCAAGGAAATGAACAGGTTGAACAACAAAGAGAACATGTTGAAAATGTAGAGGAAGAAGAACAAGGACATGGCAAAGAAGGAGAAGGACAAGAGGAAGAGAATGATGAGGAGGAAGAGGATGGAGAGGATGAAGAGGAAGAAGAGGAGGAAGAGGATGAAGAAAGGGAAGAGGAAGAAGAGGAGGAAGAGCAAGAAGAGCAAGAAATTGTTCCTGTTAAAGAGAAAACGAAGCCGAAGCCTACTTGTGCTAGATACTCACACATTCCCCCTGATAATTTGTGTTTTCCACCAGTGAACCCAACTTATGGTACTCCAAATGATGGAGGGGCAACATTGTTTGGCTACAAACACTCATGGGCTGCGAAGATCTATGCGATAAAGGTATTCTTTAAGTTCATTTTTAACTAACAAAACGATTTTTTTTTGGACATGTTTCGTCAAGTATTAATAGTGTTATGTTCTTTTCGTAGGATCATAATGATGCAGTTCATCTTATTCGTCGTCAAAAGGCGTCCAAATGGGATCTTTCTTTGGAGTGTGACGAGTTTCAAGCGAAGGTTAAACAATGTGTGTTGTGGAGAGCTATTGAGTACGCACATGTGGATTTTGACGCTGTTGCCGTATCCGCATTTCTCGAGAGGCATTATCCCGAGACATATACAATGCATCTTCCATTTGGTGAGATGGGAATTATTCCCGATGATTACAACAGAATCACCGGCTTACCAGTGGAAGGTAAATGTCTTCGAGAAGGCTACGAACCCTCGATGCGTTATGAAGCTCTTGAAGAATTAGCTCTAAAATATCTAGGATGGGATGCAAGAAAGGCTCAATGTGAGTTTAGACGTTCTGTGAGGTCCCCTAAACGTGGCGATGAGTATAATCCAAAAGACGAAAATGGAGCATTGAAGAAGATGGTGAAGAAATTCAAGTTGGTAAAGTTAAAGGAAGTATTTGGAGGGACAAGAAAGAAGGTGAATAATGGAAAGTTGGTGATGGACAAGGAGACCCTTAGGCATCATGTCACCGCTTATTGGTTATATCATCTAGAAACTGTCATTTTTCCCCGACACTTCTGGAAATAGGGTGGATGCACATTATCTACAGCTTTTGGAGAATCTCGATGAGATGAACAAATACTCTTGGGCTACTGGGGTGCTTGCTTTTGTTCAAGGACAGATGAGCAAAGGGTCGAGGATTAAGACAACTCAAATTGGAGGTTACTTAACTCTTATGCAGGTGACCTTCTACATTGTTAATTAGCAAATTATTCGCTAAAATTTTCTGCTTCCAATTCAATTTTCATGTATGTGGTTAATATTTTCGCATAGGTTTGGATTAACGACCACTTCCCTTCATTGGGATTAGCTAAGGAAAGGACACCTTATCCCTATGGCGAACCTACAACAGGAAAATGGGTGTCTTTGGATGCACAAAAGAAGTCTAAAGAAGAGCAGTTGACTTCGTTGAAGGAGAAATTGGATAAACTGACGGTGAGCGATGTGGTATTTCACCCATACACCGTACCCGATGATGTCACTATAGATGAAGAAGATCCGAATGGTTACTCTACCGTCTCGGCTTACTATGGACCAATTTGGTATCTTAACGGCTACGCAATATATAATCCAAGGAGAGTACTAAGACAACTTTCTTGTGTCCAAATGGATCCCGACGTGGAGAATAAAAAGTTCAATTTGTTGGTTCAAGGAACAAAGAACACCGAGAAATATTTTGTTCCAAAACATGAACCAACTCCTACGATAGGACATTGGATTGCACTTAGTAACTACTACTTACCTTTAGGTGATTGTGTACCTTGTGGTGAAGATATAAATGCATGTGATGAAGATTATATGGAGTTTTATCAAGAAATTAGTCATCCTATTGTGATAAACAGAGAACAACAAGCTAACACTGATAAGGCGAAGGCGAAGGCAAATGAGAGGGAGGCTAAGAGAGCTCAGAAGGAGATACCTAATTGTGGAGAAGAAGCTCTTAAGTTATGGGATAATATGGTAAGTACCCTTCTTCTCTTTATACTTTAAGTTGTTACAAAGTATTGAAAATATATTTACTTGTGGTTAAAATTGGAATCAGGTTACCAAGGGTAAGAAATTATTGAAGAAATGGATGACTAAAATCCGTAGTGAAGAGTCGATGTCGACAAAGGAACAAACCGGCTACTATGGCCAGTGGGAGCAGCTTATATCTCAAAGAATGGTGGATCCAAGTCGGTCTAAGCAAATGAAGAGGGGTCGACAACAAGGAGAAGGTTCAATTCGCAACGCTATTACCACAGTGGAAGAAACCGGTCGAGGAGATGAAACCCCAAGTGATGAGGAAGTTCAACCTAAAACTCTTGGTAAACAAGGAGGTAAAAGGGTTCGTCGTAGTAGTCGTTAGTGATTTCGTATGGTTCTAGTTTCAAAAAACATCTTAGTTATGGATTTCGTATTGTTTCATTTCGTATGTTTGTGTGTTTTAAACAATTGGTTAAAGGATTTGGTAGTTTGGTATATATAACACTTTTATATTTGTTTTAGAACCTTGTTTGTGTTTTCAATTTTATGTTTGTTTTAGAACCTTGTTTTATAAGGCTGAAATTTTGGCTACAGGATTTATTTCGGCAACCTGAAATTTTTAGTCAGATAACCGAACCTCAAGTTCGGCAACCTGTGACAAATGCCAGGTCACCGAACTATGTTTTCGGCGATCTGTTAAATCCTACCAGGTTGCCGAAGCTAGGTTTCGGTTACCTCGCAACATTTTCACAGGTTGCCGAACTTGTCTGTAGGCTGAAACACAAATCCTTCATCCATAAAGGATAAAGATATTAGTTCGGTTAGCAAGGTATATTTTGTGAGGTTGCCGAACTATTATCTGGAGACTCAAAATTTCGTTTTTCCACAAGTTGGAAAATTCATTCTCTTGATGCAGAAATCACATAACTGCACTCTTAGGTTTGTTTTAGAGTGGTTTGTGTACCATATATATATGTTCAGTTTGTGTTTCGTCCTTCGAAGCAAAGTTTGGTTACCTCCTTATTTTACCTCATAACCGAACTTCATAGTTCGGTTAGCTAGCTATAATTTGTTAGGTTGCCGAACTATTCTCTGGAGACTCATAATTTCGTTTTTCCACAAGTTGGAAAAATCATTCTCTTGATGCATAAATCACAGAACTGCACTCTTAGGTTTGTTTTAGAGTGGTTTGTGTATCATATATATGTTCAGTTTGTGTTTCGGCCTTCAAAGCAAAGTTCGGTTACCTCCTTATTTTACCTCGTAACCGAACATCATAGTTCGGTTAGATAGCTATAATTTGTTAGGTTGCCGAACTATTATCTGGAGACTCAATATTTTGTTTTTCCATAAGTTGGAAAAATCATTCTCTTGATGCAGAAATCACAAAACTGCACTCTTAGGTTTGTTTTAGAGTGGTTTGTGTATCATATATATGTTCAGTTTGTGTTTCGGCCTTCAAAGCAAAGTTCGGTTACCTCCTTATTTTACCTCGTAACCGAACATCAGAGTTCGGTTTGGTCGCAAATATTTTTTGGTAACCGAACTTGTAATTTTGAAATTAATATGTACTTTATCTGACACAAATATCAAGTAACGGCTATTTTTTTATTAAATATAGCCGTTATACACCTCAGTGGTATATATATGTGTCTCATAGTTAACATTTTTTTTCACAATCTCCTAAAAATGGCAGCTACTAGTCCTAAATTTACTCTAGATGAAGTTCTTTCTCTTTGTAGAAACTACATACTATACTATCCAAAGAGGGGTGAAGAACGAAGAATGAATGGTATTATGAGTCAAAGTTATTAGGGGAAAATTCATGAGAAATTCTGCTCCGACACAACAAACCCTCATAACCGTGACCATATAGCTTTGTTCATTCGATTTGGAAAGATTAGAGATAGAGTTGTGGAATTTATGGCTTTATTTCGGATTGTAAGGCGGTATCGACTTAGGGGTGAAACATTCGACGAAATCATTTTAAAATCAAAAAAATGAATGGCGCAGATGGAAGAGAAAGAATTTCAAATATGAAGATCATTTCCGCATCCTTAAAGACTTTTTCATAACGCGTTTCAGATATTAAATGTTATGTAATTTTATTTCGGCAATGTCCTGTAATAGTTCGTCAATGTCCTGTAATTTAAGTTCCTAACCGAACCTCTATCCTGTAATAGTTCGTCAATGTCCTGTAATCAGCAGTTAATGATGTTAGGGTTTTCAATCAAAAACTTCGGCAACCATAAAAAAAAATCGCCCTAACCGAACATGTGTTCGGTTACCTGGTAAATTTTTTCAGGTTGCCGAACTGTACTGCGAAAACATAAGTGGCCACAAAAATTCAAGTTCGGCAACCTGAAATATTTGCGCAGGTAACCGAACACTATGTTCGGCATGCTCTGTAATAATACGTTCTAACTGAACTATTATCTGTCAACTCGATAAAATACAAACATTAACTCAATAATTTATACCACACTTCAAAAAATATAGTATTTGATTGATAAGCATACTTAGTTCCATTACATGTGTCATTTTATCATCCTCAAGTGAAATTTGACCTTCATGTACTATTTCGTCCGACTGCTTCAAAGCTTTCCACATCTCCATGTTATGAAAATACATAATACACCAACCCAACATTATATCGGGGTTAAATGCAGGCCAATAAGAGTTTCCGGATATTGGAGGCAATGGACAATCGGGTTTTAACCGGAGGCCTCTAAAGTGGTTGTTGTTAATCAATGCCATCACACATCTCCTTCGTTTGAGTTGCTCGACACATACGGTTGTTTTCAGGGTGAAGGTGAAACTAGCATATTTTAAGAAATAATGAACCACGCAATTGAATGCCTCGGCGATTAAGTGTCCACATATCGGCATGCTTATCCAATAATCCGTTGTGATCGGATGGCCCCTATGAAGACGACGTTGATACCTAACAAATTGCTCATTGAGACTACCCTCCCCATCGCACAACATTGTCTTGTAAAAGGCCGGATTCTCCTTTAGTTTGGACAACAACCTTTTCCTTATATGAGTGATTGCACACCCGCCATTTAGCTTAGCACCTTCGATGAAAGGCCCAACTTGTTGATTGACAACATGAAAACCACAATTACCATCCGGAGGAACGTCGTCGGTGGATATAACGTATTGTCTAATGTATAGAGGTAGCTCATTCAAATAGTATTTATTTGGAGCCTCAAGCTTCACGTCTAGGGAAGATGGTTGGATGGGGCACATTGGAGACTTAAGATTCACGTCGCCGGAATATGGTTGGCTTGGTTGTGATGGACACATCGGACCTTTTTTCTTCAAATCTCGCTCACTTGTTTCGCCTTTCTCCTCAATACTCCTACCCCATTTCTTGGTTTGCTACAAGTACATTGCCGCGGTATACTCATGGGCCTAAGGATCTCTAGTAAATGGGGTTTGCTCACTTTTCTTCTTACGTAACACCTTTGCATATTCTCTTAGTTGTTTTTTAGTTTATTTTTTGTTTGGTATACCTTTGCGTTTTCCTTTTGCCGGTTCATAAACATTCTCTGAAGTTTGTGGATAAATGATTTTCCTCATGTCATCCCAAAATATTTGTTTTTGGAGCTTGTTCATGCCACGATACATCTCTAGTACGGTTATACCCATTTCGTTATCACCAAACTCTTCTCCGGCTTCTTATCCCTTTGGAGGAGGGATGAAACTTAGATGCTTCCAAAATGGATCAATGTCGCTTAAAGGGATTACGCCATGCTCGTGGTTGAATATCATATGGCAACAAGGGAGTCCCATTGACTTCTTTATGTTACATACACACACCTCATCCACCTTGGTTTCCCACTTATCAATCAACTCGACTTCTATAATCAACAACTTCATACATTGCCGAGATACGTTGTAATGGATTCCCTTGAACAATGGGTGGTCGGCATATTTTCCGGTCATTTTGAATATACGGCTGTTTTGAAACTTCTCTTTAATTCTATCAATGTCGCGCTTGAAGTAATTTTCCATAGCATTCCACACGGTTACAGAATTATCAATACATCCAAAGAGATTCTTCTTCAACCGAAACTTGTCGCTTGATTTCCCAAGTGTTTATATTGGTTGGTATAGGCATAAACAAACCTCTCTTTGTGTGGTTCCAACCATTGGAGAAGAATATACGATACAACACCGGGGTAATCGGGAGTATCCCAATGGGCGATAAACTCCGCAAGATTTAAATGATACTCTTCCTCGGTAAGAGACCAACACAATGACTCCCATTCACCGTTGAAAGCAACCCATTTAACGTAATTTACTTCATATTGTTTTTCAACTTCCTCTTTTGCATCCGCTCGTTCATCTTCCGGTAGCTTCTTAATCTCATCATATCCTTTTTTCTTGGGTGGACAAATTATTGGATTGCACCTATTTATCAAATTACACCATATATGGAACGTGCAAAGCATATTGTGTGCTAATGGAAACACTACCTCTATTGCATTCATCAATGCGACTTCATTGTCGGTCACTATAACCTCGGGAATATCATCACCTCGGAAGATTGCCTTAACTTGTTGTAGTGCCCAATGTAACTAGGTTCTCGCTCATCCCTTAAGAAACAAAACGCCACGGTAAACGGTGACTTCGTCGAAGTACGACCAACAATATTAAACAATGGCATCTCGTACTTGTTAGTCTTATAAATACAATCCATTATTAGAACTTCATGAAAGCATTGAGCCTATTGAACACTCGTTGGATGCGCAATGAATAGTTGTGTTATCTCTCCGTCCGAATCCACATCCTTTTTAACCGCGTAGTCTTTCTCTTTGGACGAAAAAAACAATTGTTGCATCACTTGTCCATCTCTCTATTCCTTCTTTCTAATTGTCTCAATTGCATTGTAAATGGTGGACAAAGATGAGTGGTTATCCTTGTTATCCTCCTTTAGTATTTGGAGCATTTGAATCGGTGAAAGACCCATTTTCCTCATTTTAACTACCTTGTCCATCTCTTGAGGAGTTAGCTTGGCCGCCATGAAATGTCCTTCAAGATGCTCCGGACGAGGGTGGTTATGACAACCTTCCATAACCTTGTAGAAAACCCATCCATCCAATTCTTCGTTGTAATTAAATGCAAGCTTGAATGAGCATTTAATCTTCTTTGAGAAAGTTTTGTTCTTCCTATTTGTCTTTCCTTTATAAACATAACCCTTCCTCTTGTGGATTTTATCGGGATCACCGCTTCTCTCACAAACCATTTCAAAGAGGGTTTTGCTTTCCCTCCCATTCAATACTAATACACACATGTCTTTTAGTGCATGTTGTCTAGCCCAACTCTTTTCCTCTAAAGGAATTTTGAATACCAAGTCATTCATGTAGTGATGGGATGTGTCATCGTACAAAATATCAACAGAGGTAGGTTGATTTTCCATTGGTTCTATTGGATCAGATGCAACCTACGAGTAATAGCACAACGTCAATACCAACCAAAAATAAGAAATACTCAAATTTTCGGCAATGTAAAAATAATATACGATCCTGCCGAACATAAAATTCGGTTATGAAAAAAAAAATTGCGATCTTGCCGAACTTGTTCTTTGGAATTTTCTATGGTATAGTTCGGCAACATAATTACTACACTCGACTAAACCGAACTACAAAGTTCGTTTATCTATTCAATGAACGTGATTTGCGAACTTGCCGAACAAAAAGTTCGGTAACAAAGGGACTAAACTCGACTAAACCGAACTATTAACTGTATACTCTATAAAATTAGTTCGGCAACGTTTCCTGGAAAAAGATAACCGAACTCTCAAAAACCTCCATTAAAACAGAGTTCGGTTACCTGCATATGCTGAAATGAGTAACCGAACTGCACATACAGGAGAGTTCGGCTACCTGTTCTGCAGAATTGCTAACCGAACTACTTTGACCTAACCCAAATATCTTCCTGAAATTTTCGATTTGGCCAATTTTTTGCACAATTCAAGCTACATTAACTAAATTTGAGCCATACCTGAGTACCCATAACTTCATCTTCTGGTTGTGGCTGATAAAATTCATCATTTGGGTCGTTAGGTTGAGTTTGGGGTAAATAACTTTCATCATCTAACAAATAACTCATATCCGGATCATTAGAAATATTGACAAATATATTAGGAGATGAAGGAGGTTCTGATTCTGAGGAGGAGGTATCATCACATGAATCACTCATATCATATTTACCAAACTCAAAATAAGATTTTTTTGGTTCTTCCCTCTTTTTCTTCATCTTTTTTTCTTCTTCTTCTTCTCTCTCAATAATTCTGATTCTAACAAAACCATCCTATTAATAACTCACTAATCACTAACTAATCAGTAATTAATAATTACACTAACACTAACTAATCAATAAACTAACTAATTTAATTACCAAGGGTAAAATTGGTATTAAAAAAGAATTTAGATAAGTGGTGACCCAAAATTACTTCAAATATCCTACCAAAAATGGTAGAATAGTCCCCCACCTTTTTTAAATAAATTCAAATATCCTACCAAAAAATCGTTCTAAATAAATTCTTATAAGAATAGTGTAAGCAGATCGAATGTCTTTAAGATGCACCATCCATATTCAGTGCTACAAGAGATGCATATAATCCATCTTCCATACTCATTAAGGTACTATGATTACCTTTCTCGGCAATTATCCCATTTTTCACCACAGCAATCACATCAGCATTTTTAATTGTCGTTAATCGATGAGCCACCACAACTGTAGTCCTGTTCAGCATGACTCTGTCCAATGCATCTTGAACTACTCGTTCTGATTCTGAATCCAGTGCACTTGTTGCCTCGTCTAATAATAATATCCTTGGCCCTTTAACTATGGCGCGCGCAATTGCTACACGTTGTTTCTGCCCACCTGACAATTGGATTCCTCGCTCTCCCACTATTGTATCGTACCCATTCTGCAACCCACTTATGAAATTGTGCGCATTTGCTTGTTTTGCAGCATCAAGAATCTCGGCCTCTGTTGCAGTTCCTTCCTTTCCATATGCAATGTTTTCTCGGATTGTGCCATTGAACAGTACAGGTTCCTGGTTTACCAACCCCATTTGTTGTCTCAACCACCTCAACTGAAACTTTTGAATTTCAGTGCCATCTATTCTAACTTGGCCTGAATCAAGATCGTAAAACCTCTGCAAGAGTGATACGACCGTTGATTTTCCGCTTCCACTTTCTCCAACCAAGGCAACTACCTTAAATTTCATACAAAATGAAACATCTTGTCAAGAAAAAGTTCACCAGTATAAGAAAAATTCAGTTCATAAATGCTAAATATGAGTCAGCTATATATACCTGGCCGGATGGAATAGTAAGGCAAAGGTCACGAAATATCGGAACATCGGGCCTTAGAGGATACTTAAAACTAACATTTTGAAACTCAATTTCACCCTTTAAAGCCTCTAGTGTAATTCCAGAGGCATCACTTGAATCTAGTTTTGATATTCCATCAAGAATTGCAAATATGGATATAGTTGAAGTCTTGGCTTTGCTGAAATTTGGTGCCATCGAACTTGCCGTAGAAATACCAATTGCTGTCATAGTGAGAACAAGGAAAACCTGTAGTCGACCAACAAAGAAATATCAGGTAATTTAACAGCAGATGCTGCACCTTGTCATATCCTGCAATATTTATTGGCTCAGTGCTATATGAAATACATACACGGAAAACCTCTGGAAATGTTATCTTGCCATGCTTGAGTAATATTGCTCCAGCATAAAAGGTTGTAGCGTAAACACCGAACATGAAGAAAAAGGAAATGCCAAAACTGAATCCACTAAGTAAACCTCGCTTTATTCCTGTCTTCTTTAGGCCATTACACTTGTTTTGGTACAAGTTAATCACCTTCCCTTCTGCACAAAATGAAGCAACTGTTCTTATATTCCCGACAGCGTCTGAAGCAACTTGACTTGCTTCTTCGTACATCACCTGCAATCATGAAACTGTAGTTCGTTACACGAATGCCACAATTCCAGGTAAACCTATAATCTCAGAATCTTTAGGTGTTAGTAGATCAAACCTTTGCATCCCCACCAAATCCCTTCATGAGCTTCACTTGAACCCATGCATTTAGTCCTAACAGGGGTAGCAAAAAAACAACAATAAGAGCCAACTGCCAGTTGGCTAAGAATGCGACACCTAAACCAAAAATTAGTGTTGCAATGTTTTCAATAAGCAACCCAAGTGCATCCCCAACAAGACTGCGTACTGTTGCTGCATCTGCAGAAAGCCTTGCACCAATGGCACCAGAAGAGTGTTCAGGCTCATCAAACCAACTAATATCCATGTGAACAACCTTCTCGAAACACATTGAACGAATACGTTTTATTAATTTGCAACCAGCTACTGCGAAGAAGTATCCTTTTGCCGGGGCTGCCACTAGGGATACAATGCCAAGGGTGACAAACATCAACGCCCAGAATCTTGAATCTTTGCGAAGCTTACTTGGTGGTTCATAGAATGTAGTTATCATACCAGAAAACATTACAGCATAAGCAGGAAATACAATTCCATTGACCACTGCAAAGAAAACACCAAACAGTAGAATATGGAGCTCTGGCTTGTTTAGCTTGGCAAGACGGCCAAATGAAACCTTTTGGTCCTTCTCTTCAATTGGCATTTGTGATTTTTCTTCAACATTATTTACATGCGGTACCATAGATTTTTCTTGAATACCAAGGCCTGAAGAAGGCTGATCAGATGGGATTGTCAAAGAATGTAGATTGTTCCCTGATGATTTGCTAATTTCTGGTTTCAATGTATTAGCTTCTGGTTCTTTGTTAACTTCTTGCAAGCTTATGAGCTGACAGTAAGCCCCATCAGGGTCATTAAGCAGCTCCAAATGTGAACCTGAAAGTTTTTTAAAGCCACTGACGTATCTGTAAAAGCTCCTTAATAGTGTGGCAGTTTCCAAAATTTCCCTGAACGATTTGCGAAAATACTACGCTAAAGGTTTTCTTGGTTACGCACATACCTTTTTCAACTATATTCCCTTGATGTATGACCACAATGGTATCTGCATTCTTAACCGTGCTCAAGCGATGTGCGACAATGACCGTAGTTCGGTCCACCATTACTTTATCTAGAGCTTCTTGCACAATTCGCTCAGACTCCGTATCAAGTGCACTTGTAGCTTCATCCAGAAGTAGAATCCGCGGGTCTTTCAAAATTGCCCTTGCTATGGCAATTCTCTGTTTCTGTCCCCCAGACAGCTGAGTCCCATTCTCGCCAACCAACGTGTCTAAACCCTGAAAGCATACAGCAATGCAACAACTCACACGTAAATCAATTTGGATGCACAGATACTCGTTTATCACAGTTCAGATACCATATGTGTGTGAGCGCGCAAGAAAGAGAGAAAACCTGAGGTAAATTCTGTATGAACTGTGCAGCATTGGCTAGCTCAGTTGCAACTCTAATTTCTTCAAGAGTTGCATTCTCCTTCCCGTAAGAAATGTTATCTTTAATGCTGGATGTAAAGAGCACAGGTTCCTGGCTGACAAGCCCGATTTTCCCCCTAACCCACAACAGCTGAAATTCCTTCAGATTTATACCATCTATAAGAATTTCACCGTCTTGCGGGTCGTAAAATCTTTCTAAAAGACTAATCACAGTTGATTTTCCACTCCCACTTTGGCCAACCAAAGCATAGGTCTTACCACTTGGTATACATAAAGAAAATCCATTGAATATTTTCTCGTCTGGTCTAGTTGGATAACTAAAGCAAACATCCCTGAACTCAATATCTCCACGAATATCATCTAAAACTCTCCCACTGGTGGTGTCATCTGCATCAATCTCTGGCTTCCTATGAATTGTCTTAAACACCTTAAACGCTGCAGCCTGTCCAGCAGCAAATGCACCCAGGCATAAGGATAGATTCGCCATAGGCCTGAAATATCAAAGAGTCTCAAAGCTTGAAGAATGTATACGTTCTCGTTTATCAAAGAAGAGTTAGAGCATCTTACATGAAGCCAGTTAATATTGCCACTATGACATTAATGACATCACCCCCTGTATAATCTTTTTGAATTATCATTCTTGCGCCGAACCATGTGGCTAAGCCATAAGTAGAATAAAGGATACATGAAAACGAACCAAGGCCTAATCCCGCCACTACTCCCTCCTGAACGCCAGATTTGTACACCTTCGTCAGGGACTTGTTATAGTTAAAGATAGCTTGATTCTCCCCAGTAAATGATGCAACCTGTGTGTTACGCGTTTTTCTGGTTATCATATAGCAAAATAATGTAGTTACCCGACCCAGTGTAAGGGAACTTATGGATTGATGCTACAAACCGTTCTGATTGAGCTGATAGTTTCATCTACAACAATTCCTGCTTGCAGATAGTCAGCTTGTGCACGAGATGCTTGCTTGCGCATTAAAATGAACATAAACATTGCACAAATTGCAAGAACAGGAACAGTGGATAACATGACAAGTGTGAGAAGCCACCCTTTGACGAATGCAATGATAAAACCAGCAAGAACTGTAGAAATCAGCTCAAAAAACTCGCCAGCCTGCAAATTGGAAAGACTTTGAGTTCTTAAATTTAAATTATTTAGCCGAAATCATGTTTTTGGATTTTGAGTTCTGAAATTTCATATATTTACTAGTACCTTCTCGCCAATAGCACCTTGAATGAGAATAATGTCACCTGACATGCTCCCGATAACTTCGCCCCGAGTAGTTTCCTTGTCAAAGAAAGCAATTTCTTGCCTCAATATCGTGGTCAGGTATAAACCTCGTATTCGTACAGCCTGCCTCTCCCCTGTGATCATCCAGCATGCCACCTCTAGCAAAATATCAAAAATTGATTTTAATCTCATATAGTAATTGTCTCACTTCAAAAATATATACCATATATGATGAACTTACGGATGAATGCCGCCAAACCAGACCCCAGTCCGAGATAAACAAATTGTAGAGATACCTGAAATTATTAACAAAGAGATAAATCGTATGGAGCTTAAAGAATTGGCGACAGAAAATGAACAGAACTGAAGAAAAACCTTTGAAACTTGTTTAAGCAGCTCGTTGGAGTCGCCGGTTATTGCAAATGAATTAACAAGTTGTCCACCTAGAACAGCCATAATGGGCATTTTCCAACCATTAATAATAGCTGCAATTGTACCGATAACCATCAAAAGGACATCTTTAGAATCAGCAAAGGAGAATAGCTTGAAAAATGGAACGCGATTGGTCTCCGCCGAAATCTCATATTCTGCTTCTTCTCCATTCTTAGCAGTCTTGCTTTCTGATTCTTGTTTGTCATCATTGCCATTGCCAACGTTTCTTGAGCTATTCTTGTTCATCTTTGCCTGTACTGCAACTTAATAAATCGTTTACATCATACTTCTGGTTGCAGTCTTGGCAATGGAGGTAGGACTAGGATTGATGATGGGTTTGCATTTGAAATCGTAAGCTCCACGGATAATAATAATAACATTATTAATTGAAAGTCAAACTACTAGTATCCTTCCCCCATACTATTTTTTAATGCAACTACTACCTCTGCAAAGGCCGCAATCCCCCGTACTTATTTAATATAACACGTTAACCTGCCCCTTTCAGTATTGTACATTTTAATACTATTTTTTTCTTTTGTACGATGTGGTCCTTGTGCATTTGCATACGTCCCTGCGTTGAATGAGGACAAATGATTATTGTGTAAGCGTCCGTGTTGCTTGAATAAACCATTTGAGCTGGTTCTAATAATTTTTTATGTGCATTATTTTTAGAATTTTGACCATATCCCGTTGTGTATGGGATTGGAATATGTATGACAGTTTGACTACTTCAGTTTTCAGGAGTTCATTTCACATTTGATTTTGGAGAAACTCCATGCGACTCCAGCCATCTTCTCTTTATCTGTCTCATACGCTGTTTGTGTACTCAAAGAAAAGTAACTTTTCTTATAAGCTATTTGGGTACTTAAAGAGAAGTAACTTTTCGACTTTTTAAAGTCAAATTGCTCAAAGTCAGTGTGGATGACAAATTTTAAAACAACTTTCATCAACAAAATAGTAACTTCTTTTTGGAGCTAAAAAATTCGACTTCCAACTTCAGAAGTTGCTTCTACAACTTCTCTTCAGTAATAGTATTTTATTTTATTTTTTCGTCCGTTTCACATCCACTTTCCTCTTTCATTTCCATAACTTCATCTTCGCCTAGAACAAAATATCAAGAGTTTTGTGATTAGAAAAATACCAAGGAATAGACAACATTTATAGGTACATTTAGAAAGAAAAAAAATGATGAAATTTCCATTCTTTAGGGTTGTATTATGGGTGTATTCTCCTTATTATAAGAGTACTTAAATCTTAGTTAACTTTGATTTCTTACTTGATTTATTTTGTTTTTGGGTTTTTTGAGTGGATATTGCTTGGTTTATGTAGATCTGATTATCTTAAAACTTATGTTAGTTGTTGATGTATGTCAAGATATATCTTTTTCAGTTTTTCTTTATTAGTAGATGTAGAACTTTCAGACCTAATCAAACATAATGAAATTTCAGAGATTTTACATCTTTGCGGCTGTGACTTCTACTATTTTTTTTTTGCTAATATAGTTGAATCTTTAAATACCTGGTTTAGTTTGGGGTCCATAGGAATTATTTGAGGCCTATCACTAGATGACAAAACAAGACATATTGAAGTAATATGGAAAACCCCTTAGCCAATTATTTTTCTTAATGGGTGCATATTACTCACTACGGAGACCGATTATGCTAATCGGTAAGCACGGTATACACACATAGACCGATTCCTAACAGTGCACTAAAAGAATCGGTCCATCCAAGTGCTCATAAAAACCGATTACGGGCTTAGCAGTTAAGAAATCAAAGGCTATATAATCGGTTTATGTGAACATTCACATAATCTGATTCTAGCGGAAAAAAAACATATAGAAAACTGGATATTTCTTCCATACCAAAATTGGACGACATGGGCATGAACATGCAAGCAAACCTTAAAAAAAATAGCTAGAGAAATCGTCAGGCCCTAGGTATTTGCTTGAACCAATGCAAGAGAGAGCATAAACAATCCCATCTCTTTTGACATGCTTAGTTAAACATCTAGCATCATCATCACCCACAAGATTAGATAACTGAATAAACTTAGCATCAGCATCAGCATCAGAAAAAGGTGAAGTACTAGCACAATTAAACAAGTTAGAAAAAAATCTAGTGCATTCTAGAGAAATCTATTTATCATCATTAAGGATAGTATAATTAGAATCTTTCAAAGTTAAAATATTATTGTGACACCGTCCCTCTTTTAAAGAGTTATGAAAGAACGAAGAGTTTTAATCTCCTAGCTTCATCCATTGAAAACGAGATTTCTGCTGAAGCATAAACTTTTCTTGTCTCACATCCTTAACATAAGCACCAACAACTCTTGTTTCAACATAAGCAGCAGCAGCATCAACAGGTCTAGACTGAATAGCAGCTTGAGAAGAAACCATCTCCTCCTTACATTACAAACCACAACAGACAAGTCATTAGAACTATTTTTCCTTCACTCCACTAGGATATACTTCACCGTCTTGAGCTTAGAAACCATAACAAACATAGGATTACCCTTTACTTTACCTCTCCATGACTCACTAACAATGTTCATAAAACAAGGTTATTCCGTAAGATAGTTATAAAAACAAAAAGGCAGAGGGCCATATTATTGTTGCTCAAAACATATAACACGCCATCGGGGAATGATCAGACACATCAGGATGTAGAAACTCAGCTTTAGAACTATTGAACAAGGAAATCCATTAAATATTGATCAAAACTCTATCAATCTTCGACACAACCCTCCCAGAGGAAATCCATTATTCAAAGAAATAAACTTACTAAGATCACGTTGCTTTGGAAGATCATTTAACCATCTAATGTTCTAGCGACCTATTTTAAACATTTTGTAAAAGAGATAAAGGCCTCTTAGCAGGCCTATACTTTTTAAGATCATTTCCCTTAGGAGAAAAAGCACTACTAATAGAGACAGAGTTTGATTTAGCGAAGAACTTACTTCTAACTCCACTCAACCTAGAATCATTTGTCTGCTAACAAGAAGAACCAGCATTATCTTGAGACCCATTTGCAGAGTTAAAGTTTTGAACTAAAATCTTCACATGACCTACAACATCTAGCACTGTATCTCCAACTGCATTCTCAACCAAAACCTCAAACATATTCACTGTATTGATATAATTCCTATTATCCAACTCCATAACCTCATTTTCTTTGTTTTGATTTGGTGAGCCAGATTCGGTCTCTATTCTATCATTTCCATCCCCAGGATTTGGGTTCTTATCCATCTCAACTACAAGTGTATTCCCATTCTTTTTATAATCCTTAATAATCCAATTTTGTTTAACACCCAAAGTAAAAATTCCTTCTCAACTGGAACTTAAACTATCTAATTAGGTTTAGCTTTAGGACATTTAGAAGCAGTATGTCCAAAACAAAAACATTTAGCACACACCTGAGACTTCCAGGAATAATCAACCTCAACATCAATAACATGTTTACCCTTATGGAAAACTGGAAGAGTTCAAGGATATTTGCACTCTATATCAATCTCAATCAAAACCCTAGCAAAGCTCATCCTAGTTTTATTCAAAGTAAGTTGATCCATCATTATAGGCTTACCAATCAAACTAGCAATATTAGAGACACAACAAGCATTCCACCAAAATAAAGATCAGAATTAACTTTATTTTTCTCCCCGGGTTCTAATTATTCAGACAATAACTTAGACAATAACTCTAAGTACCATAAGTTGGGATCTTTGGACAAACACAAATCATCAGGGGGAATGTGTGAATATCTAAGACAAGGCGGCTTCGGCTTCTTTTTCTCTTTAATAGGAACAATTTGCTGCTCTTATTGTTCTTCAGACTCTTCCTCTTCTTTGGAGTCATCCTCTCTATCCTCTTCTTCCTCTTCATCTTGTCCTTCTTCTTCTTCGGACTCTTTCTCTCTTTCTTCTTCAGACTCTTTCTCTTCTTATCCTTCTTTGCCTTGTCCTTGTTATTCTTCCTCTACATCTTCAACCTCTTCTCCTTGTTCTTCATCCTCTTCATTTCCTTGCTCTTTATTTCCTTGCTCTTCTTCATCATCTTTTTCTTCTTCAATAGCATGATCAATTGTATTCTCCATCACCTCTTCATTTACATCTTGGATTACATTACGAACATTCTCTTGGTTGACTTCTGGTAACGATCCCCCTCCATGTTTAGCATTCTTGGTACCACGGTTTCGGAAATCTAAATGTATTTTACCACGATGGGTGGGAGTTCTCAATTCTTCATCTAGGTGGATTAGCTCTTTTTCCTTTGTTCCTAATGAATAAAAACCAAAGTATTAGCTAAACAGAATATTGTCTTATAAAATAAAATAGAACTAAAGAGTAAACCAAACACAACATTTAGTATCAACAGACAAAAGTTCGGTTACCTGGTATAAATTGCGAGGTAACCGAACCATATATTTTTTTGTTACCAAACTAAAGTTCGGTTACCTGATATAAATTGCAAAGTAACCAAACTATATATTACCAAAGTTCGGTTACCAAAAAAATTTATCGACAAAACCGAACTCAGTTTTTCCTTAGAAACAATGAGTTCGGTAACAAAATTATTTTTTGCGATCTTACCGAACTACATAGTTCGATTACCAAACATTATCCTACTTCACCGAAGTGTTCTTATTTTTAGAAGTTCGGTTACCAAATCTAGGGTTAGACCAATAATCTTCCAGTCGAAATTGTTACTGTAACTACCATTTTCAGTGGATTTCGATGATTTCTAATCAATTTCTTCAACAAAAAACGAATTAAAATGAATGGGTATGAAGGAAATTACTCACGGATTTGCATTTTACTCCAATCGGGATTCTTTTTTCTTGGTGGATGCTTGATTTGGAGTTGAACTTTTGCTTGAAGTTGGTTATCGATTTGAATTTGATTAGGGAGATTCGCTATATGTGCGAGTTCCGGACTCAATCCTGGAATGCTTGGAGTTTGCTTGGTATGCATTGTTTATGAAGATTGATTAATCGACGATGAATTTTTTTCGAATCGATGATTAACGGACGATGTCTACGAAGAAGAAAAGAAGAAGAAGAAGAAGAAGAAGAAAATGAAGAGAATAAGAATGTTTTTGTTTTAAAACTGAAATAAACCAGTTGGGTTTATTTAGGGTTTTAATTAGTGGGTAGTGGTTAGATTAGTGGATTATTAGGATTAGTTGTAATCTTAATTAGGGTGAGGGAAGATTAGTCATCTCTAATCTTTAGGACACCCCTTATAACTGTAGGGTATATATTCCTATCACTTAATGGCCCCCCTCCAAAATTGAGTGATGCCCAAAAAAACGATTTAAGTTTAAACCTGCTAAGAGGTTTACTATCTACAAGCCCAGGTAGCTAGGCAAAGAAATAAGAAGTTTACTATCTACAAGCCCAGGTAGCTAGGCGAAGAAAGAAATAAAAATCTCCCGTCCCAATGTTGACGAGTTTCGAACTCAAATTACCGGTATTATCACCCAACAATTTTATCATTGTACCACAATGACATCTGGCGATGTTTGTTCCTTGGAATGTACAAAATAAACTTTGTAGCCGAATATAAAGTACAAACATTTCTTCCATCTCGAATAAAAGTAGGCAAACAATAATTATTTCTAACTCCACAAGACAGAAAAGAAACGAAAACCATAGATTGACCTCGGACTATGTCCCGTGGTCTGTCTTTGATTGAGAGACCAAGTGAGACCTATACACTAAAGCACCCCCTATTAGATCACAGGTTGGGGGGAGGTGGAAGCTCACTATCTTAGTCGGGACAGATCGTGGGATTAATTGACTCTGTGCTCCGTCCAACATCACTCAAAAGAAGAAAAATCTCGAGAAGAAAATGGTCATGTTTAACCGTTGTACATTGCTGAAATAAAGAAATGAAACACTCGTGAAACCCGAGCAACTAGTCAGTCCGCTTAAGTAGCTAAAATTTATATGTAATCCCGAGTATCACTTTTGTGTGTATTTGATAGTATCAGCAGAACAACTGATACGGCAAAAGGGATAAAAACGTGAAGGGTACAAATGGATCTTTTATTTTTGATATTTCTGTTGTAGGGCCTACGTCCCATGGGTGTGTGGCCCAACTAGAAGCATAAAGGTTTCTCTTTACATGTGGATACTTTACCTATATAATAGGCTAATCAACAAAAATTATTCTCTTCTCTGCCTCTTCCTTTTTCCCGTATTATTCTACTGCAATACGTTATCATGCACGAAGCTATACCAAAGAGTTATATTGGATTGGTTGATTTTTTTTCTTCTGCATATGGATTATCGTCGAGCTAATATCGAAAATCGATGGAATCAAATCAGCAAAGTTGGATCTATTTTTTCCTTTTTTTTTCTTTTCAATGATTGATTTAAAAAAAAATATATATTCATATCATGATCTATTATATTTTTTTATTTTCCATGATCTATTCTGTTCAAATCAGCTAATGTGAAAATTGTCTTGACATGATTATATCTTATAATAATATATATTGTATATTCATAATTGTATGTTTAGGTGTGAAGACTGATTCTAATCGGTGTTGTACATGTTTTTGTGCGGTGGTTGATCACCCCAATTCTCGTCCGTTGTAGAAGAAGAAATTAGGTCACGAAGGGAAAACCCGACCCGGTCCAATTCGGTCCAACCCGACCCGGTCCAACCCGACCTGATCCAACTTGGTCCACCCGGTCCGGTCCAGTCCGTCTCGGTCCAGTTCCATTATGTTTTTGGGATGTGCATGACCAAGTCTGTGCAGGTTCTGTCTATATAGAGCGGGAACCAATATATGAGGTATGTAACTAATGTAACGTGTTTTTGTTTTTTTTTACATTGCATACCTGCTGGACTTATTTATTTATTTTTTAGAACATGCCTAGTTCTATATTTTTTTTCTTAAAATAAGTTCATAAACGGTCGATTTAAAGTATGAGTGTTGATCTCGATCATTAAAATTTTTGGTCTTAATGTTATTTTGTTCTCTTGAATATGATATCGGTTATAGTTGAATGGTGTCTTTTGTTCAATTGGTTGTACCAACTCGATTCAAATATATTTATTTGGGGTTTAGAAGTACTTGAACACCATTATTGCGTACTTGATATTTTCTTCCCAAAATTTGAATGTTCCGTGGAATGTAATCCATTTGCTGGACTATTAATTTGTCAGTAGTTTCAAACGATACGTTCAAATAAAATCACATGTATTCCAATTTTTATGCAAGAACTCACAAAAGAAGATATGAGTCAGAAAATTTCCATTTCTCTACTTCATCCATGATACTAACGAACCAGTATATGTTGAAGTATGACAACAAGAGAACTATCTTTAGTAATCTATTCAACCTAAAGTAATTGGTTGACATGTGTAGTGAGATTCTCTTGGTCTGTTGAGATAAAGAAATTTCTCAAATTAAGCTAAATGTAGCAAAAATTAAAAATGGAAAGAACCCCGAAGTAATGAGGGTTAGACCTACCGACTCATATAAAGCATGTGAAAAGGGACATATATATATATATATATCATGAGACAAAGATGTATTTTTCCCCCTGGTAGTAATGACACCAAAGTACAGGTATCAACTGAATATAGGATGAAGCTAAGATGTAATTCTAACTTTCACCAAAGAGTCAGGAATGAATCTTCTTATCGGTATTGGTACAAACAATGCAATGCGAGTACCATAGTAGCAACCAATTTCCATGGAAATGTCATACTTTAGATATCAACTTTAATGACAAAAAGAAGTTTTCCTGGCCAATTGACTATTTAATTGAACTAGATCAGATGTCTGCCCTTATGGAATGAAAAGTACATTATTCCCACGAGACATAAATTCTCTAAAGCACTTGAGATATATCTGGATGAAACGTAACATATATTCATTCTAAAGTAATTGAGTTGAATTTTACTTTGTTACGTAATAAGGCCACACCACTTATTAAATCTCTCAAGACTCAATGTCTAAGCTCTGTATGTACTAAGGGATAATCACATCTTGTTAAGTACAAAGGGTGTTCATGCGTGAACTATTACCTCTCTTTTTTTGTAAACTTACAGTGAGAATGGAGTTGATTGCATCTATAAATTATTTCTAATGAAAGTGGAAGGAAGCATATTCTTAGAAAATTAATGTGTCAATCTAGTGAATTATAAATCACTGGAACTTGAATTATGGAATATGTATTAACCCCAACAATGAATTGATTTGGATTGATTCATAAATACTTTGACATAACCATAAGGCACATTGGTTGTGACACGATGTTCCGTTTTAAAAGTACTAACATGGGCATCACTTCATTTGAGTGTACATAGACAATGAACTAATAGAATGCGAAGTTACGGCATTTATCACAATCAGGGATTTCTAAAGTTATTAGATTTACACTGCCTCTCCCATTATGCTTTAGAGTAAGAAAGCACGTCACTCATCTTACAAAGTCTTTATTTAGTAAAACATGATTGAGACCACCCTGTTTTACTGAGATGCAAATGGTAAATAACTCATTATTCAAAGAAATAAAGTGTTGTTAGTGAACATATATCCATGCAGAATGCGGACCATTCAAGTGATTTATGGCTCTGGTGGATGATTTGACGCATTGAATCAGTTATTGCTCACAAGAAACGATGCATTTAATTTTTGTAAAACTCCTAGCACATATTACACAATTCAAAGTGAAAAGGCTCACCACCCTTGTTAATGCTAGAGAATTTACATCAAAAGGACTTGATGAATATTGCATATTTAATAGGATCAATATATAGCATCTTATACCCAATAGTCTCGCAGGATACCATTAAAGGTTACATATGGTGTTTAAGGAATAGGTTATGCGTTCCAACCTACCTTTATTGCTTTGGGGATATGCAATATTGCACGCATCTTTACTTAATTTGTTTTAGAACCCAATATTAGTCGACCTTTTCTGCGTACCAGTTGGTAACTGGATATAAGACTGACATTCGTATTCTTACGAATTTTTTGTTGCACTATATATGTGACATTACGAGTCCACAACGTACTATGATGGGCCACAAAAATGATTAAGTCGTTACGTTGGATATTTAATTTACTCCCAACAATTATCCGTGTTTTAAAACCTTTGGCAGGAGATCTCTTACCGCTAGATTTTGCGGGTTGTCATTTTAATGAGACAGTCTTCCCGTCGTTAGGGGGTGTTAGAGCATAGCTCGGTTGAACCCACCAAGCGTTGGTATGTCAAGTTTGGTTGTCATATTTTAGTGAATCAAAACTCATTTAAAGAGTTGCTTGATTATTTACTAGAGTCAACTTCGTATAGGTTAGATAGATATTTACTAGGATATGAGACTTACAAGTATTTCATGAAGACTTGAAGAATGTGAAGAAGTAAAGAGCTACAACGACGACATCATCCTTCCACTTGAGGTTAGTAATATTTGACTTGAACTGTTTCATTCCTAACGTATCTTTCAAGTCATGCATATTGAAGACATAACTGCGAAGCTGTGAATGAATATACTCTAGTTAGACATAGTATTAAGGAATTACAATACGAAGCATAACGTCTATCTTTTGAGCTTTGTATATAAGACATCGACATAATCGTATGAATGCTATTGTGATTATGTATGGGTATGGGTGAAGATTTTGTCCTAGGAAACAATGTTTTTACATTCGTTTAAAGGAAGTACAATTCATAAACTTGTGTTATGAATCGAAAGGGAAATCGCTAGGCTTATTGGTATTGTTATTCATTGCAAATCTTTGGATTACCAATATGTGTGTTTAGTATAACCGCTCATAACTTGTTTATGTATCTTGGTAAAACTATTCACAAGGCCTGACTTTTGTATTGGTATGACTTTTATTAGTGAAACCGATCTTAAGTAATCACCTGAGATGGTATGATCGATTTACTGTAATTGGTATGACCAACTCTAGACATTGGGGAACCGATCCTAGTAAGAGGTGCAACCGATCACAAGTAGGGGAATCGATCCTTGTAAGAGGTGCAACAAAATCTTAGTGATTGGTAACCGATCCTATGACTTGTGCAGACGAATATAAGTTAGATACCATATATAACCGATCCTAGTACCTAGTCAACCAATTTTTGGAAAGCTAGTGTGACCGACCCTAGTACCCACATGGAGGTAGAACCGAAACTTGTTTTGGTAGAACCGTTTAAACCCATGATTGGTAATTTGATAGGATAATCAATCACATAGTTCTTGGAAGTTAGATGAACCAATTCTAAACTTGTTTGGAAGCGTGGCAAATCGGTTCCAAGATTGTAAATATGAAAAAGGATTTACAAAGTAAAGATGTCTACATACTTTGAACATGTGCAGTAACTCTTATCTTTTATTGTTCAAAGATATTCCTTAATATCTAAAGGAGAATCCCGGATCGAAATAAATTGAGAATCTTTTAATTAAGGTTTTTTAGTTTGATATGCTTTTAATTTCCAGCAATTAAAATGCACATCTTTAGAAAATAAAAATTAGTAATGTGCATTTACTAGTTGGAGATTTTCTATTGAGATTTCGGTCAATATTTGGACAGTGCATTTCCAGGAATTATGAAAACCGTTTTTGCCCTTATTGCATAGCTTTGAGAATATTCGGTTTTGGAAATTCTTTGGTGTCCAAACTTCCTTGGTCTATAAATATTGAAGTTTGCATTTCGAGGAAACTAATCCTCAGAGCCATCAAAACTACCTAGTTGTGTTGTTACTGGTGGAGCCGTCTATTCAGAGAGGAAAGTACCCTAATTAGGCGAAATCTCTTACGCCCGCTCGTTTTAAAGACTTCTTTAGGATTGGGAAGCTCTACGAGTACCGTTGGTGATAAACTAGATAATTGCAGTTTATTATTAGTTTTCGATTGATTTGACTGACTAACGGTTGTTGAACTTTGACTGCACCTAGTTTGTTTATGCTTGAGAATCTTCTCTTCTGATATAAGATTCACTTAAACTAGATCGAAGTTTCGACGGGGATCTTTAGATTGTTTGTAGATCTTAAGACGTCTTGTGATAATCCGTTGTTAACAGACTCCATTCTGTGTGTGATTGATCACAAGAGATTCAAGTTGATTGTGTGCAGGTGTTTATTTAAGATCTAAGAAGATTTGAAGACGAAGAAGATTTCTGATTTGGGTTCATAATCTTTGGTGTGCACAAAACTTGATAGGATGGGGATCCAACTATAATCGTTTTATCTTTGTGATAATCTAGATTGATTAGTTGAGTAGATCGGCATCAATACGTTTCTTTGTGATTCGAAGTATTGATTGCAAAGTCTTGACAATTACTTTGGTAGTTGTTATTGGATAGATCTAAGAACCTGACAAAGGAGTTTATTGGGATAAACGGAAGAGCCTTTAGCCAAACTCATATCACTTGATTGAAAAGAGTTTTTACCGAACAGATTTGTTGTTCCTTTACTGTTTGGAATACAAACCAAAGGAATTGTTCCAAGTGCGTGACTTATTGCAAGTTGGAGGCACAGGGATACAGACGGAACTTGGTGAACTATAGGTTTAGTTGCTTGGTCTCAACTATATGAAGTTTGTTTAGATTTTGTATAGCGTCTTAATCCTGAAAGTATTCAATTCTGGACAAGGTCCCGGGGGTTTTCTGCATTTGCGGTTTCCTCGTTAACAAAATCTTGCTGTGTCTTTTACTTTTCTATTTCCGCAATTATAATTGTTTTATTATAATTAGAAGTAAAATACACAAACATTAATTCCTATTTACTTGATAGCAATCCTATTGTGTTTGGTTAAGTCCGAACCTATTATCAAGTAAACATACTTCGTTGTTGTATTCTCTCGATCTTGCATCCATAGTCAATCACACAAGTTATCTTGTTGTCGTATTGTCTCGATCTCATATCCATAGACGATCACACGAAGTGTGAAACGATTAGTTGTATTGTCTCGACTTAGTCCATAGACAATCACTTTCGTAGAAAGGACTTATAGGTGGAAAAGTTTTAGATTGAGGTATATTTCGGTACCCTCGTCTTTTCAGTGGGAGATAAGAAAAGGTATTTCTAAGGGAACGACAGGAATTGTCGTGGTGTGTTCCCACTGTGTCTCATATTGATTGTTGTACTCCACAAATGTAAATGTGAAGTTACAAAGAATAATCGATTTCAGAAAGTGCATTGATATCGGCAACATGATAAGATCACACATACCAGCTGCAAATATTCCTGCAAGGTTAGAAATCCTCAGTATGGGGTACACCATAGACTAAGGTGTTGCAACTACAATTGGTGTAAGTGTAGTTGAGGCCGTGGCTTTATAAAGGAAGATGGAAATACCACCAGGTTCGATCAATGCTCACCTAGAAAGGAAGTATATGAGTAAGGCACAACCTAATTTGTATCATTAATGAAATCATCTCATTTGATTGTCTCCGACTATGTCCATGAATCAATACTGGAGGACGCTCCGAAGTTTAAAATGATTCTAGAGAACAATGAAATCCTGACGTATTATGAGAATGCACATGAGTCAATGGAAGGATCATGCGTGCACAATGATGATATAATCCATAAATATTTGCTCCAGAAGTAGAGCACAATGAGATCGAACCATGCTTTATTTTGATTAATTTCAAATAAATAGTATATTTGGCCTATGTAATCCAGGTAGAACTTAGTTCTTTGGAAAATATACGGGTATTTGGTATGGTAGTGCTAACCAACCAAGTGTAAAGCCTATGGGACATACATGATTATTTGTCATAGAGCACAGTAGGAAGAATGAAGTCTCAAAGTATCAAGACTCGCCTTGTGGCGCAAGGTTTCTCACAAAGCCATGGAATTGTCCTCTTGTAATGAACGTTATAGCGTTCCGTTACTTAGTTAGCTTGATAATTTCAAAAGGACTTGAAATGCAGCATAAGTATGTGGTTATTACGTATCTCTTAAAGAATCAAGAGATAACAAATATTTTACAAAAGTACTTGATAGCCTTTTGTTGCCCAAATCAAGTGAGTCTAAACCAAAGAGTGCGTTTACAGTTAGATAGAATGCTCACTTATTGATTGAAGCAATCAGGCGGATGTGCTATACCCATCTAAGTGGCAATTGATTTGAAGGGGATGGACAAGTAAGGTATTTTCCCTTGCGTATTCACAAGCAATTTCCTGATTTATAATTTTAGCTACCTATGTTGATGTTACAGACATGATGGGTGCTCTTGATGTAATAAGAGATCCTACAAGCTACTCTAAATCCAAATTTGAGATGAGAAATCTGGGGAAAGCTCGACTGAAAATTGAGCTTGTGGTATATTATTCCACCAGTTTGCATATGTCTAAAGTTGTCAGGCAATTTAACAAGGACATGCATCCTACTAGCACTCCTATGGTTAGTCGAGGTTCAAATGTAAGTAAGTGACCATTTCGTCTAAAGGAAGATGACGAAGATGTGTTGGGAGATGAAATTCCCATATCTAAGTACAATAGACGCCTTGTTGTACTTAGTATAATAATGTACTCGATTAAATTTTACATCCTCAGGGAACTTGTTAGCTAGATATAGCTCAGCGCCAACGCAATGTCATTGGAATGGTATAATGAAAGTAATCATATACTTAAAAGTAACTAGTGACATGAGTTTGTTTTATCCCTGCAAAGACATTAAAAGGAATGCTAATGAAAATGCAATCCAAAAGTTTTTGATTATGAAGGAACAATAATCTCTTCTCCAACGAAAGTAATCAGGGGGAGATATGGTAGACTATTTTCCAGGTCATTACCGATATTCAGTTTCGAAAAGTACATGACTAAAGGAACTGTCTGGAACAACTCTGAAAGTAATCAGGGGGATATGCCGACATCAGGGGGGGGGGGGTCCAAGGATATGATGTCAACATATTTTACTTCGAAATTGAAGTTGTGTTGTACTCTTTTTCCCTTCGATCGAGAATAGTTTTTCCCAAAGGGTTTTGTTACTCGACAAGGATTTTAGCGAGGCAACACTAAAAGAATCAAGTATGTTGGACGTTTAAGACATAAAGATCGCGTTGATATTACTGAAAATATCTGAATCAAAGAAATGAAACGCGATAGTCTGTTAAGCTACGTAACTGATGTAATTTTGATAGTGGTAAGAATGAGGTTCGTAAGACTTGTGAAAGCAATTGAGTTTAGATTTATTTAAACTAAAAGTAGAGAAAATTTAAATCCAAATTTGTTTTTTGTTTTTTTAGAGTGAAAATAACCAAGACACTAGATTCCACTATTACACATGAATAAATGATGATAAAAATTCCAAAACTCTAATTATTTTTTAAAATCTCTTTTTCTTAATTCACAAATTATCAAGCATATTCTCAAACATTAATTGTATCCCTTAAGCATAGATTATCTAACCAAAGCATAACCTATCTAATTGAATCACAACTAATTAGGAAAAATTATGCAAACAATTAAAATTCTACAAAGTAGTGATTGAGTGAATTATAAAATACAAATTAGAGAAAAATAGAATAGTTACCAATTATTCATGCATAAATAGCTTCCTCCGTGCCTTGATTACGTGAGAATTAGCTCATCATTATCATGGAAATATGCTCAAAATTCATCTTTATTAATGCTCAAAAATGGTTCACAAATGATGAAATGGGAGAAAAATGAATAAAACCGGGTTTTGTAACACTTATATTTGTTACAAAATCAATTGTTACAGAAAACGATAAAGGAATACCGTCGCTGGAACTGTTGAAGAACGACGGTCTTTAAGGGTCTTATGTTCTTCGTACCTTCTTCACCAGCAGAAAAATTGTTTTTCCTGTAACTTTTTTTTCTCGATTTTTTATGCTCTAAACGTCTCCCTATTCTCCCCCTCAACTCTCTCCAACACAGTGAACCCCAATCAACCTATTTATATCAACCAACACCAAGAAATCTCGCTAATAAATCCAAAATATTTTCTTTTACTCGGGGATGATATTTACGTGATTCTTCCCTTGTTTATCTCCTCCACGCATCTGTTTTATCTCCACACACTTCTTGCACGCTGAAAAGATGTTAAACTCGCTCTAATCTTCACGCAATCTTCCACATAATCTCATCGACACGTGATATTCTTGTTTCTCCCTGTTTTCTTCTTGCGGATTACTCAGCCAAATTCGGTCGAACCTAAAGCCCAAAACATGTTTATTAGGTCATATAACAACTACCCATAAGAAATCAGCCCTTTAGTATCTTCATAACATCATCAAAAATCGATCGACCCAACTGCCAGTGAAGAAAAGAAATTTCCCGCCAAAAATCCATTTTCAAATGATGAAGATGGGTGCTAAAGATGAATTTGGGCTACACATAGCCATGGGTGCCCCTTATCCGCTGCTGGAGTCCGTATAACACTTGTCCCTTGGGGTGCATTTAGACAACTTTTCGAGCCGATTTTTCCAAAAATGTTTATTCCCCAAAAATACCTACACACACACAAAATACCATAATAAGTACAAAAATGGGTACTAACAATATATACAATAGAGATGAAAATAGACACATAAATGCGTCTATCAGTAACTTCCAGAATCAACAACAAGGTCTTATAAACATTCAAGTCACCAAAGTAAAGTGTGATAAACTCCTTTTGACTGCATTAGACTAATGAAAATTGTCTGACATCAGGGGGAGTATTTCCCAGCTAAGGCTATTGTCTTTCCCACGAGGGTTTTCTGGATTAGGAGTTGTGAAGCAACTAGTCAACTTCAACGGAGCAAAGCGATCATCTGCAATGGATCACCTTTACTTGCATCTGTCACGTTGTACTCTTTTCCCTTCGTCAAGGTTTTATCCCACCGGGTTTTCCTTGTCAAGGTTTTAATGAGGCAACGTATATGCATCCAACTATGTTCTAAGTTTACTTAATATTATACTCTTTTTCTTTAGTTCAGGTTTTGTCCCTCTGGGTTTTCTTGACGAAGTTTTAACGAGACAATTAACTTAGACTCGTCGATCTTTGAAAACCGTATTGCATGTGATGAACTACATGTAAAGTACGTGACAACATGTGAAGTACTACATGTGAAGAGTTTTACCAAGATTTTATCCCACTGTGTTTTTCCTTGTCAAAGTTTTAATGAGGTGATTGATTTCGGCACAAGTCATCAAGAAGAGAACGACATTTAAAGACCTACATTCGAAGCACTATACGTGAAGCACTACAAACGGAGTTCTATTGGACCACACAAGGGTGTAATAGGCTAATCAATAAAAATCCTTCTCTTCTCTGCCTCTTCCTTTTTCCCCTATTATTCTCCTGCAATAATTTTCAGACAGGCATTGGAAATACAAAAAAGAAAACAAAATTATAATAGTACAGATATTATACATTTTTCAGTAGACCCTAGCTATACTAAGTGCAACAGCATCAATAAATCTCCAATACCCATACCACCATTTTTGTTTCTTTATAAGCAAAAGGAAAAATAGACCCCAAAATCCAATAACAAACCCCGAAGCAATAGCACCATAAAACAGTAGCTTCTCTTTTGTATCTTCTTGATCATCTTCGTCGTCATCTCCACTTGGACGCTTCGTATCAGTAGTATTACTACGTCTATGACGATCACCCTCCCAAGCGTTCTTTAAAGGGTACCCACACAACAAACTGTTGTTGGCGTAAGCTGAACCGTCAATGCTTAATGTATCAAAGTGAGCTGCTGTCGGAATTCTTCCACTCAAATTATTGTAAGACAAGTTCAGGTACCCAAGGGAGTCTACTGATGTCAAGGATTGAGGGATTGTTCCGGACAATTTGTTGAAACTCAAGTCTAAGGAATTCAACCCAGTCATGTTCCCGATGCTCTCTGGTATTTTACTACGGAGATGATTATGTGATAGGTTAAGTGTTCCAAGTGATTGTAGTAGACTGATCTCTTTTGGAATCTATCCGACAAGATTGTTGCATGACAAATCAATTCCTGAATTGTAGTTGTACAATCGCATAAATTGCATCATTACCCCTTTGATCACCATTTCCAGTTGAGGGCTACTAGAATACGTAGTTTCACTGACCTGGACTGTTTCATTAGGTCTTTTTATTAGCATTCCGAACTTGCCTACTTTGGGTGGGATTGATCCAGAGAGATTATTCAGTGATAAGTCTAAGATTTGGAGTTGATGTAAGTTGGTCAACTCAGCTGGGATCGATCCATTGAACTTGTTTGACCTTAAAGAAAGGATTTTAAGATTGAGTGAACCAATGAAAGCGGGTATGGCACCTTCAAAATTGTTGTTCCCTAAGTTGAGAGCTTTCAACTCCTCAAGTCGTCGAATGAAATCAGGAAACTTACCGCTGAAAGCATTTCCATTCAAAAGAAGATGGCTGAGACGACTTGCCTGGCCAAGCTCGTCTGGAACTTTTCCAGTGAGACTATTAGTGCCAAGGTTTAAAAAGTAAAGATCAGTGCATTTCACAAAACTAGAAGGTAAAGCCCCGGATAGATTGTTGTTTGACAGATCAATAAATATAATCCCCTGTGTTGGTGTATCTGAACAAATAGAGAAGGGGATTGAACCCGAGAGTTTGTTTCCCGCTATTGAAACAGCCTGAGCCTTGGATAGTCTGTTCCCACTCTCTATTGAGATTCCACCAGTAAATTGGTTTTGTGATAGATCAAAGTTAAAAATGCCTTTGGGTGGAAGAGGAAGCGGACCATATAGGTTGTTATGCGAAAAATTTACATTGATCCCGTTAACATAAGGCTTAAAATATGGTATAGTTCCTACGAGATTGTTTGTAGAGAGATCAAAGACCATTAGATGTTTGAGATTAAAGATACAAGGAGGGATAGCTCCAGTTAGGTTGTTGTCAGACAAATCCAGATTACTAAGATGAGTAAAATTGCAAATGTAACTGGGGATGTGTCCCCGCAGGTTGCATGATTTTAGCTCTAAATTTTTTAGTTTGAATTTAGATGGACGTAGGTGTTTATCTATAACTACAGTTAGCTTATTTGATTTGAGATTCAGTTCATCTAGGTTCAACTGATTGATCAAAGAAATCAATGAGGTAGTTCCCTCAATGGAGTTACCATCAATGTTGAAGTCCTCGAGGTTTTTAAGCTCGGTAATGCAACTTGGCATGGTACCTGATAACTGATTATCTCTTAAATAAAGACTCCGAAGAGACGAAAGCTCGCATATTGATTGTGGTAAAGGCCCATGCAGATTGTTGAAATTCAAAGCGAGGAATTCTAGATGTTTGAGCTTGGACATTGAACAAGGAAGGCTACCTGTTAAGTTGTTGTTCGCGAGGTAGATAAACTGCAACCGAGAAAGGTTGGATATCGAAGAAGGCACGGGTCCTTGAATTTCACATCCTGATGCACCAAGTTCTACCAATGACGGCGCATTTGATATTGAACTCGGAACTGATCCAACTACTTTATTTCCTGAGATATCTAGTACTTCGATTTTAGGCCATCGGTGTTCAAACATCTCAGCAAGATCGACTTGAAGATCGCTGCTGTCTAGTTGAAGATTCCTGCTCACTAAAAGTTCTTTAAGTTGAGGAAGATAAGGAACATACCCATGTAGATTACAGTTCGAAAAGTCGAGAATCGAAAGAGCTGTCAAATTAGCTACTTGAACTGGTATTTGGAATTTAAGCTCAGAATTGTAATTCATTCTAAGAGATGATAGACTGGAAAAGTTAAGGAACTCATGGATTGGAAAAACTGTGCTCGCAATATTGCAATCAGAGAGATCAAGATCCATAAGATTGGAAAGAAATGATATGGGTTCCGCAAATGTCTTTCTTGTAGATGTTGCATCGTATAGATCAATTCCACTTAACCTTAGTACCTTTAGATTAACTAATCCACGCAACCAGTTAAGAGAATAGGTTTCAAAGGAAGATGAAGATATATCAAGGTACTCTAGAGAAGATAAGTTAGCGAATTGTGTAGTAATCGAGCCAGAAGACAACCGCCACCTCCAGAGACCAAGATGAGATAGATCAAGATGAGTGAGTTTTTTAAGATTAGCAAACTGGTGAGGGAGTCCTGTATCGTCAAAGATTATATCGTTGAAGCTAAGGTCAAGATACTCAAGATAAGTAATGTTAAAAATGGAAGGAGAGAATTTACCAGTAAGTGTACCATATAGTGGAACAGATAAGGTGTTGGAAGCGCTATAAAGCGTCACTTTCTTGCTGTAATCTGCTGCAAGGTCTCTATTACGAAGGTCTACTGAAACGACATGAAATGAGTCACTTGAACACTGAACCCCATGCCAATTACAACAGTTTCGATGGCTTGCACCGTCTTGCCACGAAGACAAGCTATCTGTAGGGTCGTCTAGGTATGATTTGAAGGTTAAGAGAGCAATTCTTTCTTCATCACGGCAAGAGGGCGATACTACTGGAAACAATAACAATATTACAAGAAGAAGAAGAAGATTTTTTTTCTGAAGCAGAATAAGAAGAAGAAGATGATGATGAACTGGCCAGATTGACATTTTTTGTTGTTGTGTTTATATTCTACTTCTAAGTTCCGATTGATGTAGCTATAATGCCACATATATGTAGTATGAAGCTTAGCAGTTAACACTGCATTGAAAGTCTACTGAAAATTAGAATTTTCAAAAATTTCGGCCTGGCTTTGAAAAATGCACAAACATTGTATCTAGCAGGTCCATTTAAGAGCTTGACTAAATGGCAAGAAGTTTGTGTGGTAGTGATAAAATTCTCCCAAGCCCAACTACCCAAACAAGGACATAAGAAGATTCAACTCCACATTGAATGCAGTTTGAATTGTTTGTTGTATTAGTTTGACGTGGGAATGTTATAAATACCCTCCATTTTTATTGACCTTGCACAAATACCCCCGAAGGGTAAATCCACCCGTAATTTGGGAGTGGACATCTAAACCTACTCATAGATAATTCCCTATGATATATTCTCGTAAATCCATTAAATATTGGATCGGGTACGGGTGTATATCCATAAATTCATTGCACATCTGCACCTCTAGGTTAAAGTACGAAGGTAAGCTTAGTAATTTATACTTACTAGTATATCTACTGAGTCCAAATTTGTTCACACTCCTCTGACAAGTGTATATTTCACACATTCTTCTGATTGGTTGATTATTTA
This sequence comes from Papaver atlanticum, assembly GCA_023531105.1. Lineage (NCBI taxonomy): Eukaryota > Viridiplantae > Streptophyta > Magnoliopsida > Ranunculales > Papaveraceae > Papaver > Papaver atlanticum. Next base: position 2,162,065 of record JAJJMB010011750.1, on the reverse strand, counting down.
ACTGATGACCCCATTACCCTCCATGTTTAGAATCACGACCCTCGTTACATAACTCCCTAAATTAAATCAAGGGTTGAGATTTAAATGGTAGTTTTCCTCTATGAAAATTTATTTTTACACAATTGCTAGTTGAGAGAGGCGGAAAGGGTTTAGCTAAATGTGCAAGAGCAGCCGTAGTGTTGTTGCCATAAGTCATATATGGTAACAAAATGAGGCGCGGTCTGGGTTGACAAAGTTGCCATATTCCCATATTCTCAAACAAAGTTGCTAAATATGAGAACTTTATTTGGCAATTCTCATATATAGCTACACGCTGTTATAAGCACCGTCGAACACTGGACGCAGTTTTAAAAGTCGTTACATGTTGGACGCTCTTTTAGTTAACGTTTTACAAATGGAACGTGATTTATAAACGCGTGTGGCTGGGACGGTTTTTTAAATTGCGTCTTGCGAAACGCTATTGTAAATTCGTCTGGCGTGGGACGCAACTAATAGCAGCGTCTCATTCCAATGTAATCAAAAAATCCGTTTGGTCAGACGGATTTATTAATAGCGTCTCATTCAGACGTGAGTTTTGATAACGTTTCATTTCAAAATTCATGATAACGCTATTACAAAATGCGTTTGAATGTGAACGTTTAAATTTCAATAACGGTCAGATTTTCGACCATTTTAGCTTGCAACGGCAAAGGATAGTTTGCTATCCATTTTTCACACATCTCAACACTCTTATAGCTCGTTGTCTATTTGTTCTCAAAAATTATCTTACACTTCATTTCTTCAGTTCAATTCCTTTCGAAAAGAATAATGGCACACAATCCTAGAGGTCCTAGTTTTATGACTTCTCAAGATATTACTCTTGGTGAAGCTTATTTATCAATATCTCAAGATCCTGCCCTCGGTGCGGATCAAGAGTCAGCACTGTTGTGGTTGAAGGTTAAAGAGAAAATAGAATTAACGCCACCTTTACCCAAGCGAACCCCGGGCTCTATTAAGAGTCGTTTCCATGTAATAAGTAGAGAAGTTCAACTATATATATATATTGCAAAATTACGTGATGTCGAAGGGGAATATCAGAGTGGAACCAATGCCGAGTTGAAGGTAAAGCATGTTTTTTACATAATAATTTAAAAATTAATGAATAAACTAATTAAATATTTATCCAGTTTTTTTTCTTCTTTCAATGACAGCAAATAGAAGCCGGAAGCGATTTCGGGTAGCCAATAACGGGAAAAGTTTTAAGCGCGAAGCCATTTACCAGGTTTCGAGAAAACATCGAAAATTCTCCGAACAGACGACATATGTGTTTTATGAGATTCTCCTGATTTTTATGGCCGAGATGAAGAAGAAGAGGAGAATTTTTCTTAATCTCAACACCGCGGAGAAAATAATACAATAGGGGGAGGGTCCTCGGGAGGTGAGATATGTAACACCCCGAGTTCCGGATCAGGGTCACATCCGTATGGAGATCCGAACTCAAAACGTTACGGGTCGGAAAGACTTATGCATATATTTATTCTTGCTAATTTACTTTTATACCAAACATAATTGAAACTTTTATACAGTAATTGAAGCATATGAAATACATTAAACATTGTTCAAAAGATTTTCAACTAAACATTTAATTCAAGTTACACTTCACGCAATACAAGAAAACAATGCAATCATTAAGCTACTCATTTCTAACTTCCAACTTCCATAAATCTGCAAGGAATGTCAATTGGGATGAGATGACATCTCAATAGAATGCATTCCCTTTCTCAAAATATATCAAAACATGTCAACCAATCAAACAAAATGTGTACAACAAGAGTATATGGTGCACCTTCAAGGATTTAATTATATTTATGTTCATCAACATTACTCACAATCTATCAACTCCTCTTAAATGCACGAGTATCCTCGGTTCGTGCCTCGCCTATCCGTGTACCCTCGGCATGAGACCGCCAACCTTACTTGCACGAGTATCCTTGGGTCGTGCCCCACCTATCCGTGTATCCTCGGTACGGGCACCGCCATTCAAACAAATATATTCATTCATTTATAAATTCACACTATCATTGCACGAGTATCCTTGGGTCGTGCCCCACCTATCCGTGTATCTTCGGTATGGGCACCACCATTCAAACAAATATATTCATTCATTTATAAATTCACACTACCATTGCACGAGTATCCTTGGGTCGCGCCCCACCTATCCGTATATCCTCGGTACAGGAACCGCCATCCAAACAAGCATATCCAATTATTTATAAAATAATTTTATCATACAATATACATTTTTATATTCCAAACCACTTCATCAACAAGTCATAAGTTCACAACCCAACTAACGATGTAATTCTTTCAACCATTTAAGATAACACACTAATTGCATAATTTTTCTGTATAGGTTTCGTAATTATAAATTTGTCCGATCTACCTCAAAAGTTTAGTGAACATTCCTGACACCATAATGTATAACATATCCAAATTTTACAAGAAACTAACGGCTCAATCAAAAGATATTGATTTTACAAACACATTACAAAATCTAGGCAGATAACATCATTTTACCATCATATTCACCATAAATTCATATTAGTCTCAAATTAAGCAAACCTAAAGCACAATGAAAGATAATACATTTATCAAAAACTTTTGTTAAGAACTCAAATCATTTTAACATCATTAAGGCTTCCTAAGAACATCAAAAACACAGCAAAACGAAACTGTCCAGAATTTCAGAAATCACAATCCAAATTATAAGGAACATTCATCGGTGAATTTGCGTAGGAAAATTCTAAAATTTTAACAAGAGATACCTAATCATGTTATAAATCAATAGGAGAATCCTGATCATCAATAAGAGACATATATTTATTCAATTAAATTGTAGAAACCTAACAATTCAAAGGCATACGAAATAAACTAAAAAGAGAAAGAGTTTCACATTCTACCTCTCAATTGCTACAAACTCCTCTTGATTTTCTTTATCCTTATTCTCCAAAATTCTCTACCTCCATCTCCTTCTTTTTCTCCTAGCCTTTCTTTTCCAACTTTTAAAATTACTTCCATTTACATTAATAGAAAACCTAACTATTTTATTTATTATTTATCTTTTCATTTTCCCTTAATTTTATTTATTATTGATTATTCTATTTCCACCCTAACTTGTAGCCTTTCTAGTTCAATCCACCCACCTAGGCTAAGGCTAAGGAACAACAACCTAAGCCACAAGGTTAACTAATCCGGGTATAACCCGACCCGAAACAGTAGCTAAAAATACAGGGTATTACAAGATAGATATAGATGACATTAATATTCCTTTAAATGACAGCAAATCGAAGCCGGTAAGCGATTTCGGGTAGCCAATAACGGGAAAATTCTTAAGCGCGAAGCCTGTTACCAGGTTTTGAGAAAACATCCAAAATTCTCTGAACAAACAACATATGTATTTGATTCGACTATAGATTCTCCCAATATTTATGGTCGAGATGAAGAAGAAGAGGATAATTTTTCAGACTCTCAACACCGCGGATAATCTTAGTTTTAGGTTTAATTTGTAATTTAAATTTATTTATCTTGAGTCTTAGTTTTAAATTAAATTATGTTTTCTTGTTTGAATCAAAACATGTTGTTACCTTAATTTAATTATTCATTTAACATGGTTTAACTTAAAGAAAACAAACATAAACACGTCATTTAACTAGGCACACGGAAAAGAAAAAAACATACATGAAAGCCAAAGAAATTAAATAAAAAAAATATATTTTAGAATTTAAATATAAGTTTCCCCCGACTTCTCAATCGTCTCCTAATTCATTCCAAAAGTGATCAACTAAGTCATTACGCAAGTGAAAATTCATTTCTTTGTCGGATATAACAATACGTCCTTGTTACTCTAATGTTCTTCGTAGTTGTCGACTCCGTTGTCTGGAGACTACTACTGGTGGTGTTGGGATGTGGGAGTCATAGTCATGCGTCCATGTACCTGGAATACGTTCATCCTCAACTATCATATTATGTAAAATAATACAAGTTTGCATGATATAAGCAAGCATATGTGGATTCCACATCCTAACAGGTTGCTTAACAATTGCTAATTGTAGTTGCAATACTCCAAATGCTCTCTCCACATCTTTTCGGGATCCCTCTTGCATCGTTCCAAAAAAAAACCTATATTTTTAAATCAGGTCGCTTCATAGTTTTGACGATTGTTGCAATCTCGGGATTAATTCCATCACCTAGATAATATTTCATGTTATATTGATTGTTATTGATGACAAAATTCACCGGTGGTGCTCTTCCGTTCACAAGATCTCTAAAAAATATAAGAATTTTTCATCACATTAATATCATTGTGGGAACCCGGCATTCCAATAAAGGCATGCCAAAACCAAAGATCATACGACACTACTGCCTCCATCACGATACTAGGGTCTCCTTTATAACTTGTGTAGGCCCCTGCATGCGCTGACGAACATTTATCCCATTTCTAATGCATGTAATCTACACTTCCCAACATTCCTGGAAATCCCCTGGCTTTATTCTTCTTAAGTAATATTTCAACATCAGCTGGAGTTGGTGAGCGCAAATATTTCTTTCCGTATATCTGTACAATAGTCTTACAGAACTTACGAGTGGCTTGCAAGACAGTACTTTCTCCAATACTTATGTATTCGTCGATTGCATCGGCAGCGCACCCATAAGCCAACATTCAGATTGATGTTGTAATTTTCTGATGAGGTGTTAATCCAAGAATCCCCATGCATTTATTTTTTTAACGAAATAATTTTTTTTTGGTTGAATAACTCTCGGGGCATTCTAAAACATCTTTGAAATGTTTCAAGAGGAAAAGTTGAAAATTCGACAAAGTAATCATTCCAAAGTTGTATACCGCCGGCAATGCAATTTCTTTTTATTTGTATACGAGTTTGAATAGTGTGAAAATTTTAACAGCAAGACCGATTGCAACTGCTCTGTTATTAGTGCGTAATGCAACAATATCATCGTCTGATGAAGAAGACTCATTGGAGGAGTAAGAAGAAGAGGAGGAATATTGAATAATTTCTTCCCCGTTAACGTCATAGTTTTGCATTGATAGTTAATTACCTGGAAGTTGAGTGCTGGTTTGAATGTGATAGGATAATAAAGGTGTTTGCATTTGTTTGGTTTTTATAGACGTATCTCAAACCTACTATTTGAATTCAGTTGAGATGACAACACGAATGTTTAAAAAAAGAAAAAATTTGCTGCAGAAATCCTGATGTTGATATGGCTATAACTTGATGTGTGGATTCGATTTAAATTGACGTGACCGTACGATATTTTAATTTTCTTCGACGATCATACAACTTGTTTTTCACATAGAAACGTATGTGCCTGCAAGATAAGGCATGAATAATAAATATTATTTACCTCAATTGACATGACCAGACGATGTATGTATTTTTAAAATGTCGATGTATTCGTAGTGTCCTGCAAAAAAAAACATGACCATACCTTACTTTGAATGACCATACATTACCGCCTGTTAATTATTTTAAGATATTTTTCCGCTAAAAAGACTAGAGATATATAGTTTGATGGGTTGGGTTTATACAACATGTCGTCCCAAGAAGTCATGGATGATGCATTAGAATTTGATAAATCCAAACTTAACTTATAATGACGTTTGTATTTGAGAAAACCAAACGTAACCTATAATAACATTCATGTCTTTATATGATATTAATAAATGACTTTAGAATTTGCATTCACTTAAAACGTTAGTTAATTACGTCTAAAGTTAAAGATAGATGCATGTGACATGACTATACAATACCAACAACTTCATTAATTTAAGAAGAAAAAATCCTCATTAAAAACCAGAGTTAAAGATACATGATGTTGATGGGGCATCTTTATATGAAAAGTCTGTGCAAGATAAAAGACATTGAAGATAATTGATTGATTTTGGCATTTGAAATCTCCAAACGTTACTTAAAATAAGGTCCATGTATCTCTACATTATACTAAATGATGTCGGAATTCGAAAAAATCTAAACGTTAGTTATTTAATACAACATTTATTTCTTAAAATTTCAAATTACAACCAGTCATTCAACTTATATGCGTTGTCTACAAAACACAGTTTTTAATCCAAATGTTGAATGAGAAATTATCTAACATTACTGCAACTACATCAACGCCTGCGTGGCCTGCATTCTGCAATACAATCCCCTGAATGTGATCAATGTTATCGATGAACAGTTACAATCTTAAATGGGTTGAATCTTCCCAACACCTTAAGGATGTTGAAATGAACTTCATAACGGAAATTAGGTCTTTTCCATCTTTTCCATTCCAAGAGATATCTTGCTATAACTTCATCATAAATTTCCCCGCTCATTCGGTATCGATTGACATTAGCGGTTAAAGCCGTAAAGTTGTCAACCTCTTCAGCTATAGAACCAAATTGTCAAAAAAAAAATCAGTTGTATTGTGATTATTCGGGTTACCAGTCTCAGCCGAGAAGTTTGCAAGAATTTGGTGCCAATAACGCATACTAAGAACCCCACCCTGTAATCGTTGTGCAACCAACGACGGAAGGAATACCACATAATTTTTACAAAGAGATAAATCTTCATATTATGTAACCTCTGCGTGATTAATAATAGGTTAATCCATATTTGAAATAGGTTTTGGAAATGTGGTTGCTTATTTTGTAGGATGATATTAGCTGTGTAGAAGGTATGGTTAGGAAAGGACGGTGTGCTGGATATATATAGGCGACGGGGATTCTATTATAGGAAAATTAGTTAGGAACTTTAAAGGAGAAAGATATAAAAGTTTTAACGTTGAGAAATTGGATTAGCTAAAGCCTATTGTTACATGGTCCCGCTATGACAAATGATTCACAATAATTGAAAGTTATGCCTCCTTATAAACGCCTATAAATTCACTACTACTCTACGAAGATTACACAACAAAATTCACTACATTATTTTTATCTTTTCCAAACCCTATCCTTTCCATTAGTATTACAATCATGGTTTCCAGATTTAGTACTGAAGAAGATGTAGGTATCACCACTTCTTAGGTGAATGTTAGTCTTGTGCCTGAAGTTAGACGGTTAGAGGTAACAGGTCAATACACATTTTTGGAACAGGTGAGACAAATATTTTATGTTATTTATGGGAATTCCAACCATATAAATTGGGTTGCGATTAAAAACCATTTCACTACTATAAGGCGAGGAGTAAGAAAGTATATAACTATCGTGGCAGAAATTAAACGCAGTAGACCCCCTTGGTGTTACGTTTGAAAAAATTGTAAGTAATTTAACATATAACTAATACATGCCTTATAAAACCACTGTCCACCTAACACTTAATTTATTTTATTTGTTTTCACGTAGGAGCAACAAGGGAGAAGGTTATACCATCGAAGAACAAGAAAAGAATTCAAATTCTACCAAAGCTATATAATTTTGAAGAACAACTTCCTAAATATGAACCCAGAACTAGCACCAGGTGATCCTCCAAGGGATGTCGCCTACAGTTTATAAAAATTGGGGAAGTGTATATTTTGTGGGTATATTTATTTATAAACCCTCATGAGAAACAACTGGTATAATAGGGTCGCTATGAGATTAAAGGCTTGTTCGCTAAGTGTTATTTGGATTGATTTGCGGTCTTTTATTTATGTATTTAATTTCCATTCTTAGATTAAGTTATTTGCATTATATCCCTACTATAATTTAAGGTATTAATGAAAGAACTTGTTTTCAACTTAATAGCATAAAAAACCCACATAATATCTATGAAAAAAGTCAGATTACACTTCATTCAACATTATAGGATGGAACTGTATCCTTTAAAAGCTCATACAATTCATCATACTTAAATTGTTTGTTTGTGTCTCCACGAAATTCAATTCCATTTCTAGTTTTCCTGTATATCAAACACAACCGGAAAAGAAAAAAAAAGGCATAAGTATTAAAAATAAAGATTTTTTCTATAATATTGTAATTAAGATATTAGAATATACTTACGTGAGCTTCTTATGAAAGTGCAGGATGAGCTACCTTTACTTCAACTAGTATTGTAACAAAAGCTTCGATTTCAGTGGTGATCAATGTGAACCTTTTTTTTATTGAACTCTTCGTTCTACCGTTATCATTCCCGGTGAGTTCTTCGAAGGATTGAAAAACAAGGTTCAAAAAAAAGTTCCCGCCATTTTCACCTACTCCAAGGGGACCTTGATTTGTTGCTGAAATCCAGGCTTCCACGAGACTCGTGTCTTCTTCAGTACTAAAACGCATGATTAATACGATACTTGGTTATGTCATTATCTTACTTATTCCTGAATGAGGCCGTGCTCAATGCATGGGATTAAATAGAAACACAAAATGTATAATTTTAATCTAACTATACAAAAGTAAAGGGTCAAAAATATCATGTAGGAGTTATACATAGATCATTATATATGGGTATCAATCCAAAAGTGTCATGGTTGAATGGATGTGACATAGTGTTATGCCTTTTCTTTTGGAAACGTTACTTATAATAACGTCCATGTCTATTTGTATGACATGTCTCCCTTAGTAGTCAATGACTAAAATATTACAACTTTATTTCACATGACCACACACTATCGCTGCTTTAAACTTTTGTTTGATAAATTTTGACAATGGGAGGTAGTATACTGCAAGATAAGAATAACTTTGTAATGACCATACAATACTCGCTCTTTATTTAATTTGAAGCAATATTTGTTTCCTTTAGACTAGAGAATTCTAAACGTAATGTATAATAACTTTAGAAACTCTTTATATGATATTAAAAAATGATGTTTGAATTTGAATTCATTTGAAACGTTACTTATAATAACGTCCATGTATTTTTATATGTCTAAATTAATAAACTTTTAGTTGACATGACTATACGGTCTTGGTATAATATCAATTATTTTTAAAAATATTATATTGACTAGTCCCTATCAGTTACCCGTTGCAGTGAGTTTTTAAAACACACTCCCTTAGTAATGACTAAAATATTACAACTTTTGTCGACATGACCACATGCTATCTCTGCTTTAAATTTTTGTTTGATTAATTTTGACAACGGGAGGCAGTATACCGCAAGATAAGACCTGACCAACTGAATAACTTTGAAATAACCATACAATACTCGCTCTTTAATTAATTTGAAGCAATTTTTGTTTCCTTTAGACTAGAGAATTCTAAATGTAACTTATAATAACTTTAAAAACTCTTTATATGATTTTAAAAAATGATGTTTGAATTTGAATTCATTTGAAACGTTACTTATAATAATGTCCATGTCTTTTTATATGTCTAAATTAATGAATTTTTAGTTGACATGACTATACGGTCTTAGTATAGTCTCAATTATTTTTGAAAACATTGTACTGGCCGGTCCTTGTCAGTTATCTGTTGCAGTGAGTTTTCAAAACATACTCCCTTAGTAATGACTAAAATATTACAACTTTAGTCGACATGACTATTATAGCACTGCTAGGTCGAACTCGCAAGCGTTTCTATCTCAAGCTTGTTGTCAAGTTTAGTTGTCAAAACTATAAGTCTTGATTTCTAGTCTACTTATAGCTAAGTCTCGGATTAGGATAGAAAGTGTAGTTGAGCAGTAGACTTCACGATGTTCATCGATTGAAGACGAAGAACTACTAAGGGGAGCTTGTGGAACTTCATCAACAAAAGGTATGGGAAGACTTGAACTCATATATCACTCAAAAGTCTTTTTACTCTATCTCCTATTTGAGACAAAAGTCTTATAGCTATATAAACTTCGATTATACACATTTGATATTTCGAGATGAGTTTAACTCGCTTACATATTTCTCGAAATATGTGTTGGTAAGCTTTCGCTTTAACCAAGTTCATCTTATATTCTTGACGAAAGTCAAAAGATGATCATGTGAAAATCGCCTTGTAGCATCTTATATGATTTGTGTGAGATAGTCATTTGATGTAGACTCATAATGTTTCGTATTGATCATTCGATCGCTTGAAACTTGCTTTGAAGATAATAGTTTGTGTGAGAAAGTTATTGTCGTCTTCCGAGAATGTTTCAATGATTGAAATGGGAGTTTAGAACAAATAACCATGATTGGATATAACACAGTATGCATACTTGCATATGTGTTGTCCAGGTCCGAGAACCATGGTATGCATACCCGTATGCATACTGGTTGGTTATGGAAGTCCGGGAACTTAGTATGCATACCGGTATGCGTACTGGCATGAGTTTCAAGTTCCGGAAATTCAACTGAGTTTTGGAAGGTATGCGTACCCGTTCGCATACTGGCGAACCAAAACTTGGTCCGACCACTTAGGTATGCGTACTTGAGTAGATTATGTTCTAAAATCGGTTTGTTCATGAACTAATACATTTATATAATAAGGAATGCATTCTTTTGCGAACCGTGGTTATAATGTTCACGAATTGATTCGAGTGAATCAAAATCGATTTTGCTTAAATTGTGTCTTGTATACTTCTATGAGAATATAAACAGTTGAACAACTCTAGAACTAGTTTCATTTGAGTCATTTGAACTAGTTATGTTTAAGATGAATATGGTTGATATGAAAGTGTTCATATGGCTAACTTCGGTAAACTATTGTTGAGCCAACAACAAGGTGTACATGTTTAGGTACGGTTACCCATATCTAAATGAAGTCACTTTTCATTTGTGTGTAACAAGCTAAGTTTGATCTAACGGTTGAAAGATATTAGCTTGAGTCTAATCAGGTTTTCATCTAACGGTGAATATTGAATGCTTTGTTACCAAGGTAACATTGATTGCAAACCCTGATTTGAAGACTATATAAAGGAGAACTCTAGCAACTGGGAAACCTAATCCCCACACCTCTTGTGTGATACTAGTTGCGACTAGAGTCGATTCTCCTTTAACCTTAGGTTTTTCATGAAACCTTGTAGGTTAACGACTTGAAGACTTCATTGGGATTGTGAAGCAAAACCCAACTATTTTCTCTGTAGTTGCGTGTTCTTATCTTGTTTTTTTCTATCGTATTGAGTACTATCTTCTCTAAGATTTGCTTGAGATTTAATCTCCGATAGGCAAGATAAAAAGTAGTCACAAACATCTTCGTCTCATCGTTTTTGATTCCACAATATCTTGTTTCGCTACCATTTAAGACCCCCAATTTTTCAATTGGTATCAGAGCAGGCAAACACGTTTAAGACCTCATAAGTTTGTGTTTGTAACGATCTGACTCTATGGACAGAGGTGTTATCTCTATAAACGTAACGCCAGTCTTCGATGGCTCGAATTACTTATGGTGGAAAATTGTTATGTGTGCCTTTCTTCAAGCAGGTGATTTTCAGTCATGGGTTTATGTTGTTAATGGCTATGATCCTCCAATGGTTATAGTAGATGGTGTTTCCATTGCAAAGGATATTGGTAGATATGAACCTAATGAGATTCTCGCTGCAAAGCAAAATTATGATGGTTTAAATGCTATCATTCATGCCATTACCCAAGATCTTCAGCACCATGTGACTACGTGAACTCGGTCTAAAGATGCGTGGGATATCTTAGAAACTATATTCAAAGGGAATACCTCTGAAAAGGAAGCTAGGCTTCAAAACCTAAATTATGATTGGGAAAACCTTCGTATGGAAGACGAAGATTCTTTTGATGAGTTTAGTCACAAAGTGTCTGAAATTGTTAATGCATCTTTTGCATTGGGTAAGACTATTTCTGAAAAGGACATTGTGATGAAAATTCTCAGATCGTTGCCAGCCAAATACGATTCTAAGAAATATGCCATCGTTGAAGGAAATAACCTTGATACTCTTTCCAGAAACACTCTTGTTGGAAAGTTAAAAATACTAGATCTTGATCAGAACACAGTCGGAACATCTGCGTTCAATGTTGTGACCATCACAAGCGAATCTTCTAGCTTGTCGTGGGCTGATGAATGTTGTTCCAATCATGTTGATTTTCATAAATCACTGATTACACAAAAGATCAAGGATATTGTAAAAATAAGCAAAATATGTGAGAAACGTTTCTCTACGGTTAATGCTTCAGATGATTCAATACAAGAAAACTCATCCCAGGTTGTCAATATCTTGCATACTTTCGATGTGTGCGATGAATTTTCAGCTCTCGCAGCAGAAACTTCTCCCTACTCAAATTCTGATTCAGAGTTTGAGTCTGACACTAAGATCTCTAATGTGATGAAAGTAGGTCTCAAAAAGGGATATAGTAGGTTCAAATCGTCTTTCTTAGGGAGTTTACTATTTCTTGGATAAGTGTGAATAAATTCACCAAGAAAATCTCCAACTAAAGGCTTCGTTGGAGAGACGTGAATCATCACTTCAGGTGAAAAATATTGAGATAGGTTGTCTTAATGATGAATTCACCAGAACCCTATCTCCGAAGGAAAAAGAGATTAATACTCTTAAGTGTGACCTGCAAAGGTTGTCTGGAAGTTCTGACAAAATCTCAGCAATGTTGTTTGGTCAGAAGTCTTTTAGAAACACAAATGGCTTAGGGTTCAAAAGCAAAACTGTGAGAACTAACAACTCTTTCGTTCCAGCCGGTTTTGGAAGAATTGAAGATGAAAGTTGTGTTAAACAGGAGGAAAATATGCAAGACAATAAATCTTCCTTGATTTGTTCGTTTCGTGGAAATGCAAATCATGTCCAAAATAAGTGTTGGAAATTCAAGAGGAACAACAAAAGGATTGCCAAACTTCAGACAACGTAAGAAGTCTGTTTATACAACAAACCTTGATAAGTCACTGTGTGATAAAAGATGTGAGCATTCGGCTTACTCAATCACTATCTAACAATAGTGACGTCTGCATCCTCACCTTTAACTTGAGAAAATGAGGATTGCATCAAGGTTGCTCAAGTTTTGTACACGTTTAGGTACGGTTACCTTTATCTAAATGATTGTACATTTCATTTTTGTATAACAAGATAAGTTCGGTCTAACGGTTGAAAGATATTAGCTTGAGTCTAATAAGGTTTTCATCTAACGGTAAATATTGAATGCTTTGTTACCAAGGTAACTTAGATTGCAAACCCTGATTTGAAGACTATATAAAGGAGAACTCTAGCAACTGGGAAACCTAATCCCCACACCTTTTGTGTGATACTAGTTGCGACTAAAGTCGATTCTCCTTTAACCTTAGGTTTTTCACGAAACCCTATAGGTTAACGACTTAAAGACTTCATTGGGATTGTGAAGCCAGAACCAAACTATTTTCTATGTAGTTGCGTGTTCTGATCTTGTTGTTTCTCAATCGTGATTGAGTACTATCTTCTTTAAGATTTGCTCGAGATTTATTCTCCGATAGGTATTGAAAAGTAGTCACAAACATCTTCGTCTAATCGTTTGTGATTCCACAATATCTTGTTTCGTTAATCGATTAAGATTATTGTGAGGTGATTGATAATACTAGGCTGTTCTTTGGGAATATAAGTCCGGTTTATCAATTGGTTCCTGTTCCCCTTGATTTATCAAAAGATGAAACAAAACTCATAGATATATCTGCGGGAGACAGATTTATCTATACAATAGACTTTTCTGTGTGAGACAGATTTGTTTATCAAGTCTTCGACTTTGGGTCGTAGCAACTCTTAGTTGTGGGTGAGATCAGCTAAGGGAATCAAATGCGCAGAATCCGGCGTGGTTCAAGAGGCGTAAGGAACGCAACTGTACCTTGATCAGTGTGATATTGATTAGGGTTCAACTACATTCCAGTCCGAAGTTGGCTTGGTAGTAGGCTAGTGTCTGTAGCGGATTAATACAGTGTGGTGCTCAAATCTAGACTAGGTCCCGGGGTTTTTCTGCATTTGCGGTTTCCCCGTTAACAAAATTTCTTGTGTCTGTGTTATTTCTTTTCCGCATTATATTTTGTTATATAATAGAAATATCACAGGTTGTGCGTAGTTCAATCAATTAGTGAATCCAACCTTTGGTTGTTGATTAAATTGATTGACACTTGAGCATTGGTCTTTGGTACCATTCAAGTTGTTTCATATAATAATCAGGCTCACGGATTTCTATCTGTTTGATTTGCTGATTACATTATGAAACAGAGATACAACTCTTGGATATACTTTTCTTGAGATTGAGTCTAACTGTCTAGTTGATTCTCTCGAAAGTATATTGGAGTTTGTCCATACAGATTGCTAAGCGAAATATTGGGTGTGTTTGTTAGACCCCCGCTTTTTCAATTGGTATCAGAGCAGGCAAACACATTTAAGACCTCATAAGTTTGTGTTTGTAGCGATCTGACTATATGGATAGAGGTGTTATCTCTATAAACGTTCCACCAGTCTTCGATGTCTCGAATTACTTATGGTGGAAAATTGTTATGCGTGCCTTTCTTCAAGTGCGTGATTTTCAAACATGGGTTTACGTTGTTAATGGCTATGATCCTCCGGTTGTTACGATAGGCATTGTAACTGTTCCAAAGGATATTGGTGATTATGATGCTGTCGAGATTCTTGCTGCAAAGCAAAATTCTGACGGATTGAATGCAATCATCCATGCCATTACTCCACATCTTCAGCACCAGTGAAGCTAGCTTTCAATTATTTTGGACATGTAAAACTTGGCTATAAATAGGCATAATCATCAACACATAAATTCTCATACAATTTCAATAAATTAAATAGTAAAAAACTACATCCACAAGTACTCTCCTTTTATTTTTGTTTTGTTCTCTATACTACAATTTTCAAATCCAGACATGGCTATTAAGTTTTTCCCGAAGGAAGATGAGACTCTTATTAGGGCCTACTGGTGCTGTTGTAAACCATGCTAATTGACAAACCGAGCAAAGGGTTAGTGAGATTTGGAATCAGGTGAGACAAGAATTTACCGACATAATTGCAATGTCGTGTGTCAACGATAAAAAAAATAGGTCAAAGTTTTTGTAGCATTACAAATACCAATATATCGCAACGTTCCCGCCGGATGGAATGAAGAAACTATTGTAAGTTAAGTCGATGTAAATGTATTTTTTTTTTTTAAAAGAAGGGAACATTATCTATATACCCCTAGTATGAGGCCCATTGAAAAATACCCTTATCAACTTAAAATATACCCCTAGGCTTCTAGAAACCCATACCGGATTGTCCAATTACTAAAATATCCCTAGATAAATACACACAACCGTTAGACAGAGATTAATACAGGCGTTGATTTCATTTATTAAGTTTCTCTTCCTTTCTCTCTCTGCAGAAAAAAACCAAATCGAAAAACTGAAGAAAAAAAACTGAAAATTACCGATCAAATCTTCGAAAATCAAACACAAAATCAATCGAAACCAGTAGATTTATATTGTTGTTTGATTTAGAACATCAAATATAACTGAACAAAAAAGAAGAGAAAATTAGGTTTCAGAGATAAATTTACTGTGAATCATCAACAGCAACACTTTGAAAAAAGATCAAATCGAAGGTAAACAACGATTCTTTGTTTGAATTAAGTTTAAATTTCATTCGATTTCAATTTTTAGGGTTTCATACATGATTTATCTTCAAAAAATAGTTCGTTCATCGCTTTTTGATTCGTCACTGATATTTCTTCGATTTAATGTTGCATGTGATGAAAGACAAATTAACTGCTTCTTCTGCTGGTGTTTAAGGAATCAAATGCTTCTGCAGGTATCAAGAGATCAGTAAAGGTTAAAAAAAAATAAAAAAAAAATCACAGCGATTTTTTTTACTTGATTTACTTGTTTTTGTTCTATTTCATACTTATTTTGTTTCATTTAATATGTTGAATTAAAACTGTAGTTTAATGTTGATTGTTCAAAAGTAATACAACCGGAGAGAGAAACTACAGGTTTTTGGGTGGTTTAATGTTCATTGTTCATTGTATTAGAACTGAATTAGTGATAACCTGAGTTTCTATTTTTGGGTGGTCTTTGTTGATTGAATTGTTCATGGTTTTTGGGTGGTTTTCTTCATTATTCAACCGTCGAATAATCGACGAAATTCTCAAAATTCTAATGTGAAAGCCCGAGTTTCTCAAATTCTATTGGTTCTACTGGAGTGTATGTCAAATCTTTCTATCAACTTAGTGATTAGAAAGTAGTGATTTGAATCTATGCTATTATTCTATAGGAAAATTATTTGACTACAGATTTGGAAGACAACCTGTACTAGTTGACTTCATATTTGGAGGCAACTTGTGATAGTTGTTCCCAGTTTTGGAAACAACTAGTACTAGAATAGATTAAGTGCAATTGTGCAAGTTCCTACCTTAGTTTGTTTCCGTTCTATTGGGTTACCACGTATTATATGGTTTTAACTTCTAATACTTCCTTTTTTAATCTAATCAACAATAACTGGTGCTTCTTGGGGTTCTGCATTTGTTAAATATGAAAATGATATAGAGATAAGGCGTGCATATGAGGTGCGTAAGATTTTGAGATGGAATATATCTTAGTTGCCAGTGCAAAACTGTCTCAGTTAGAGGCCTACTTCGATATAGTATGTGTGGAACCTTTCTCTTATGCTTGAATGAAATATAAATCCTAATGTGGTTTGTATAGATATGAAATTTACATACTTGAGTAAGATTAATTAGGTATTGTTAATCTAGTGTATCTTATCTTGTATTGCATGCTTCACATATTGAGTTCTGTTGTTGTGAGATAAATGTTTGGCTGGGGTAACAGTAGTACATGTGTTAACTATTAAGTGAATATATACATTAGAGATATGCGAGCATGCAAACCAGGACATGCATACTTTGTTCATCATTTTATAGACATAATAAGTGTAAGAAAACCCTTGTTGTCTTAAAAGTAGATGCGTATGAATGTTAGCTCCCATTTTTATATCTGGAAGAAACTTGTTCAAGTTGTCTCCATATATAATTGCAACTTTCATAAATTATGTCCAGTGGTGGAAGCAACTTATCCAAATATGGAACTCAGGAAACTGTGATGTTCTATTTGGGAAGCAACTTGTACAAGTTGTTTCCAAAATCTGGGATCAACTAGCATAAGTTGTTTCCATTACTTGCTAGAAAACTATTGCTAGGTTTTTAATGAATTTTCTCAATCTGTAATTTGTTAAAAAATGCAGAGAACTGGCGCATCCTGTATCGGATAATCTGTTCCACATTGAGAAAGCTTCAGAAAGAAACAGATGTGAATCTGACTTGGTGAAAGCTATATTGTAGCACTAGTGGAAAAAAACCCTGATGTAGATCTGTGGAAAAAATCTATTTTAAAGGAAACACTCTTGTTAGTAATGGTTATATAGCTATTTAATGAATATTTAAACTTTTTGATTCTTAACATTAATGAAAGGTTTAATTATATTTAATATTGTTGAAATATGACTACAGATGCAGTCAGTATTGTTGTATGATTGCAGGTAAGAGATGTATAAAAATATGAACAGACCCTTGCGGGTTTTTTTTCTAGAGGAAACTTGATTCAAGTTCTTCAGAGATGGAATCAACTAGAACAAGTTGTCTCAAGTGTTGGAAGTAACTTGGTGAAGTAGTTCCCATAGTCTGAAACACAGGATCTTGTGATATCTCATTCTCGGAGCAACTGGCAAAAGTTATCTCCAGTAATGGAAGCAATTAGAAAAAAGTTGTCTCCAGTATTTGGAAACCAAGAACCTAAAGTATCTCTTTTCAGAAGCAACTTATACAAGTTAGCTCCAGTATGGGATCAACTAGCATAAGTTGTTTCCAAAATATGGGATCAACTATCACATCCAGAGCAAACTAGAACAAGTTCTCTGAAACCTATACCTGCAAAAAATACTAGTAGAGCCTAGAGCAGAAATATAAAGACAATTTACTTTTGCAAAAACAACAAATTGTTCGGAACAATTGCAATATAACAGGTAAAACAAAAAAGAAGTTCACAAAATAAAAACTTGCAAAGCCAGTTCACAAAACATAAAACAAGATCAAACAAACTGGAAAATGGAAAACTTCATAGGAACATAAACCTGTACAAGTTTGAAATCCTTGTCTGCCTTTGGAATATTGGTGCACGATGATCCAATGCGGCTTTCCATCATTAAACGACTGCGAAACGTAAGCATACCACACCTCTTCTTACGAACTTCCGATTACATCATTTTCCTTTGAAAAACACTCGACAGTACATCGTTTCTCTTCAAAAACCATGTTAACCTAAAAAAAAACTCAAAAATAAAAAGCAAAAACATAAACTCACAACCAAATATGGAAGCAGCTAACACAAGTTGTCTCCAAATCTGAAGTCAACTTGTTCAAGTTTTCTCCAAATATGAAGGCAACTAGTATAAGTTTTCTCTAAAAGAAAAAAACATACACGAATGAGTGAACCTGGCGTGAGTCAAACACACATCTTATGACATGGAGTCAGTCGTGCTACCATTGCACCACAGATTCGTTTATGCAAAAAAAAAAAAAAAACATATCAAAATCATATCCAAAAGAAAGATAAATTGTAACACAGACCAAACACGTCGATATAACTACAAAAGAGTATGAAAATGCATATGATGAGGGTATTATCTACTTCATTCAACAGAAAGAAACAATAGAAAAAATGGAGCCAACTAGCTCAAGTTGCCTCCAAATCTGGAATCAACTAGCTCAAGTTGCCTCCAAAAGTGAAAGAAACTTTTTGTCCCCAAAATCTAGAGTCCAAGAACGAAATGGAGCAAGCCTAGATAAAGTTAAACTATTGTTAATCCCAAGCCAGAATGAAACCATGTACATATATTCTAGATAGACTCAAAACTGAACTGCTACTTTTTCATTAAAAAGTGATGTACCATAGTAGATGTTTCTAAGAGTAGGATACATATTTTCAAATCGATCAACTCGTACATGAAATGACTGCTCTTACCAACAAAAATGAGTGACACATCCCGTGGTTGCTAACAAACATCTTACCATAATCTATACAAATCAAGAATTCTATGTTTATCAAATCAACAATTACAATTAGGAAAGCACCCAGTCAGAGAATAATTCTAGGTTCATACAGCTGCCAAAATGAAAATCAAAAATTCTAGGTTTATCATAAAGGAAAGCACCCATTCAGAGAATAAATAAATATGCAAAAGCAAGACTTCATTTTATATTTTGAGTAACATGAAATTCGATATGCATCCTAATTTTAACTATACACCCATTTATCAGCGACAAGATGTGATGTGACTATGATGTATCCAACAATACATATACTAGTTAAGATCATTTTTCTGTTCGGAAACAAGATGCTTTTCGACACACTCATAACCTTCACCACCTCCTCCATCACCAAATGTTCAACATATAACAAAGGAAATACACATCATTCCAAATTTCCAATCAACAAGGCTAATAGTATCACGACTTCTTTGATATTCCACTTGAGTGATAGCTACCAAAAATGAAGTTCAGATTAAACAAATGACAACTTCATATAAAACTGGCGAAACATGGTTTCCAATTACTCAGTACATTTAAATGACTACACCATGTGGTGGTAGACACCAAGCATATAACACCATAGAAACTGTAGTTGTACGATAACTAACCACTAAATTCCAAGATATGATTTTTTTTATAGTGAAACTTGAAAAGATCTATATACAATGTGTACACAGATGGAATCAACTAGTCCAAGTAATATCCAAATCCTGAGGCAACTAGCTCAAGTTGACTCCAAATCTGGAGGCAACTAGTCCAAGTTGTCTCCAAATGTGAAGGCAACTTGTTCAAGTTGTCTCCAATTTGGAGGCAACTAGCAGAAGTTATGTCCAACAAAAAGTGTACATGAATAAGCTTCTCAGAGAAAAAAAATTCGAGAAATACTTACAGCACATGCAGCAGTTAGTGGAAGCAGCGAAACAGAACCATAGAAGCACTGTATGTGAATTACAAATCCCCTGGGGAAAAAAAGTAGAGAACTTTACTTCAGAAAAACAAAGCAACGGCTTAATCATAGATGCACATTTTAAGGTATACTGAGTGATTATAATGATTTTTCACTACTATAAGTGGGAGTTTTACATCATAGTCAGAATATAACAGCCGACCAAAATTATCAAAAGCTGTAAGACAAGTTTGTTTGATGCACTAGTCACCATTATAGCACCACGGGAGTCTCTTCATGCTCAAGTGTTATTCTAATCCTAAGGTCCTTCTTTTAGTGATTGTGTGACCCTAAGAAAAATCATTGGTATGAATTACAAACTCATTCATGTCACAAATTAATTCCATATTAGTAATATAAAAAGCAATTTACTTAACTTATTTCATGATATTTATAAAGAAAGAACTTCAAATCAACTTTATTTTCTTATGCTAAAAGATGAAAGGTGACTCATATGAGATCTCCTAGAAGACTAGAATATTTTAAGATTAAGATATGTCACAGAATTCACTTGTCATCCAATTGCATTTCAGTTAGTGATACATATTATGCGAATTGCTTACTCACTGGAATGTTGTTGTAGAATGGGTCTTCCCATATCTATTTTCTCTTTTGTAGAACCACCTCTCCCTCCACCACCACCACTGCGATGTCCTCTTTGGTATCCACTGTTCTCACCATACTCCCCACCTTTCTCACTTCTGTTATAACCACCACCAATATCAAATGTAACATACTATTTAGCATGATTAGTACTTAATAAAATCAATAACAACCAAAATCTTTATTAAAACCAAACCAAATTAAACAAAAATTGAACAGAAATCAACTAAAAGCGTACCACTGCTGCAACTTTTTAGATAGTAATACTAAGAAGACAGGATTAATGTTGGATTAAGTACCTCTTTATATCATAACAAACAGTTGATAAATGTGTAAACCAATCCTATGTTGCATAGAATTGCTTACCTGTTAACCTTTTAGATCGTACCACTAAATCTAACAAATTCACCACCAATATGAAAAGAGCCACCAACTATGACAACGCCATCAGTACCACCCACAAACGACCAGTTGAATCAATAATTGGTGGTGTGTTAAACTAATATTAAGAACATACACCAGAAATCAAAATCAAAACCTAAAAACAAAAACTAAATTATACATGTTTAAGAGATGAACCAATAATCTCGAGCTCAATTATAATGAAACGAAGCAAAAAATCAAGTCAAATCAACAAAATCAAATTTGATAAAATTAGGTTATCTACTTACATCTTTGAAATTGGTATCTAATTTCTCCAAGATAAGAAACGACTTGATGAGCAGATTCAGGGGAAAGATAATCTAAACAAATAACATCTTCTCTGAAAGCATCAGATCGATTCTTCATAATCTGTAAACTCAATTTTCCATCTACTAAACAAAACCAATCCAAACCAATTTGATAGATCTGATGATAGTAATGGCGTACATAACGGAGGTGGTGGTGCTGGTTGTGGCGGAGGCGATCGAGATGGTGGTGGTGATGGAGCGATGGAGATGGTGGTGTGGGAGCGACCGAGGCGATGAAATTTTTTCTTATGGTTTTGTAATCAGAAATAAAGAAGAAGGGAAATGAAATGGAAAGGTTAAAAAAGGAACTATGAAAATTCTGTTTTTAATAAAAAAAATAAATTATACCCTTGGGGGTATTTGTAAAGATCCATAAGGGTACTTATGTAGGACCCATGGATAGTAGGGGTGTTTATAACATTTCCACTAAAAATAATTAGCGAATAAAACATTTAAGATTAATATGTGTTTGATTATAGCAGGAGGGTCATGCGCGAGATTTATACTTACAAAATAAAAGGAAAACAGTTTATGTTCTATAATTCCTACCGTGAACCCTCAGCTATTAGAACTTGATACCCGCGATGCGGCCGAGGACTAACAACTTAATGCATTGGTTTTGTGGGAATACCTCTTTGTAAACCCTCACAAGACTACAACTCGTCCGGTAGGGTCACCTAACGGTTCAAAGGCTTGCTGCACATGTGTGAAAGTGATGTAGAAATATAATTTTGTCATTTATGTTTCTATTTTGATTTATATTTCCATCGATGTGTCAAATCTAACGAAATAATAAACTTATGTTGCTTTGACAGTAATTGCAGAAAAGTAATTAAAGTGACGACACATCCTTCAAAAAAATCTCTATAAATCGATCTATTGCACCTACACGTCCTATCATTTCGACTTGTCAACATAACAGTAAAAAGTGATGGTGTGAAACGCACTGACGCATCTTCTCGTTTACAGTTTCAAATGCTAGTGCGTTTGTGAAAAGAAACTGGTGTTAGTGCATCTGTGAAAAGAAACTGGTGTTTGTAAAAAGAAACGGCCATTTAAAATAAAGTGTTGCATCATTTGCCTACACCAAAACGTAAGTGGGTTTTTGTAAAAAGGATGGTAACCTAAATATCTCACACACCAATACCTTTTGTTTCCTTCTATCTTTTCTGAAGAAAGTAAAGGTCGTTTGATTGTAAGCTTTGAAGAAGAAAAAAACCCTTCAAATCTACAATGGATTCATATGATTCCCCAGAATATTTGGTAATAATGAAAACTTGGCTGATCCAAAGCTCTCGTGAAGACGTCGAACGAGGCAGGGTAACAGAGGGAAAATTATGACAACGGGTATGGCAGTTTTACAAAAGAGAGTTCGGAACTGATCTGCAAAGAACGACAGAAAACTTAAAGGAAAAGTATTTGGTTATCCAAAAGGAACTGGATATTTTTCATTCCTACCAAGTAATGGATTTCAAAAGTGAGCCTCATCCTGAAGAAATAACAACGCAGAAAATGGTAAATGTTTAATCCATCTATTTGTATTGATTTTCACTTAAACCAAATGGATTTATGTTAACGTTTGAATATTGTAGGAGGTATGGGAAAGAACGAAGTACCGTTGAGTAAAGGGTGTGGATTTTCCCCACGATGAATTTTTTAAATTTCTGAAAACTAGTTACCGGACATTCTAACAGATCTTAAAAGAGTCCCTGACAATGATGAATTTCTGGCATGTACGTCGAAGAGTTTGACGAAGATGGTTTACCTATGGATTATTATGGACCTTATATTTAGATTGTTCTTTTTTTTGTGGGAAAACCTCTTTGTAAACCCTCACGAGAAAACACTCGTCCGTTAGGGACACCTAACAGTTCAAAGGCTCGTTGCACATGCTAAGTGTAATCGTGATTCCTACGAAAGTGAGTTAGGTTTCGTATCATGAATTGTAATGTACTTGTTGGTTGTGTTAATTCAAATATATTTATATTCAAAATGAAATATACACTTAAGTCACAATAAAATATGGGGATCTACAGTTCTCCACTGTGCGGACAGCCTAGGCTAAGTCAGAATTATAACAGAAACTTTAAGACCATTCAACTATAAATACAGTTGCTCAACACAAAGAACCTACACCAAAAGCATAACAAAAATACATTCATTCTCCTATCCTCTTTAAACTTCACTACAATATGCTGATTGTTCATTCATTCAGCTCTGATTGTTCCATGATAAACAATCTACCTTCCCCAGAAAACAAAATTGACCTTTTAATTAAAGATTTGTACTCAATGAAGAGTATGTTTCAACTGGAGAAGGAAGCATGGATTAAAAGGATTGAAAAATCTGGAAAATCAACTGAAAAAATTAAGACAAGAGAAAGCGACATCTTGCAATCGTGAGGTCAAAAAGAAAAATTGATCTACTTCGATAAACTCTCATAAACTAAATCAGAATATTACTCCTGAAATCATGTCTCTCTCAAATCTCTCTCATTCATTCTCCTATCCTCTTTAACAAAAATACATTCATTCTCCTATCCTCTTTATACTTGCCCAAACTATTAGAGTGTGAGATTTCTTTTTCTAAGCAACCATTTCATTTTCTCCATCATGCCATCTTCAAGTCTTTCCAGTAAAGAAGATGATGTCTGAACTGTTCTTTTTCCCTCTAAGAAAATTCATTTTGGTTCCTCCGATAATGAGATGTGTCAAGACAAACGTGATTCCTCTTCTGATGAGATCATACTATCTCGCATTTTGAAAAACTCTCATTAACTATGAATCTTGTCTTAGAACAAGTACGTGCTTTGAAGAGTGACTGGAATCTTCAACCAAAAGACTTGAGGACAAGATGGATAATCTCGAATCAAGGATTGATCTAATCGAATACGAGCTTGATGATTATAGGGAATATGAGAAGAGTCTTCAAAGTAAGTGAAATAATTTTTATTTGTTGCTTGCTTAGATAATGTCTAGGAAACTTCTTATGAGAATTTATTCTTGTGTTTTAAGAAGGATAACTAGGGTTTGGTATAGCAATTATTGTGAGTATACATAGCTATTGCCAACGATTTTCATCTTGCAATGTTTTTAGATTTATTCATTTAAATTCTAAAGTTTATTTGGAAGATGATTTTGCAGTATTAATCTTTATTGGATTTATATATTGCAAACATTGTTATGGGATATGAGTGTTTGCGTCCATGAACTATGATTGTCCCATATATGTCAAAATTTAAGTCTATTATACGTCATTATGCAAATATTGATGGAAAATAGAATGAACTTTTGATAACAAAGATTAAGTCTATGGTACCATTATGCAAATATTGATGAAAATAGAATGAATCTTTGTATATTCCGCAGTATTGATCTTTCCCTGATCCACTTCTATGTGAAAGTACTGTATGGCTCCGTAAGTTTTCTTATGTTGAGCATTTCTGATTAAATTAATCATGGGTTCTCTTGTGGTTAATTTAATTGAGTTTTCTGGATACAAATTCATGTTTCATGTAATTTTTTAATGTCCAAAGAAATCCTTCTTTTCTTGTAAAAGTAAGGTCGCTCTTGTTGTTCTTTCGGGAATGACATTTTATTGGGGAGAGTTCTTAATTGAACTTGTGCTTAATTTCCAAATCTAGAATGACATTTTGTTTTTTGTGTTATTTCTTTTTTGCATTATATTTGTTTATATAATTGAAATTTCATAGGTTGTGCGTAGTTCAATCAATTAGATAATCCAACCTTTGGTTGTTGATATAAATTGATTAACACTTGAACATTGGTCTTTGGTACCGTTCAAGTTGTTTCTCATAACAATCAGGCTCACGGATTCTATCTGTTTGATTTGATGATTACATTGAGAAACAGAGATACAACTCTTGGATATATTTCCATTGATTGAGTTTGACTGTCTGGTTGATTCTCTTGGAATTATATTCGATTTTTTCCATACATACTGCCTAAACGAAATATTGGGTGTGGTTGTTAGACCCCCGCTTTTTCACATGCAACTACAGAGAAAATAGTTGGGTTTGGCTTCACGAATCCCAAATGAAGTCTTCAAGTCGTTAACCTATAATGGTTTTGGAAAAACCTAGGTTAAAGGAGAATCAACTCTAGTTGCAACTAGGACACAGGAAAGTGTCGGGATTAGGTTTTCCAGTTGCTAGAGTTCTCCCTTATATAGTCTTTCAAATCAGGGTTTGCTTACAATCAAAGCTAAGTTAGCTTAGAAACAAAGCATTCAATATTCACCGTTAGATAAAAACCTGATTTAAGATTCAAGCTAAGTTTCCTTAAAACCAAATCAATATATCTCCACCGTTAGATGGTTTTAGCTTTTTACACACAAATAAAATATACCTTCATTTATATATGGGTAACCGTACCTAAACGTGTATATTGAGTTGGCTCAACAATAGTTTATCGAAGTTAGCAATATGAACACTTTTGTCTTAACCACATTCATCTAACACTTCTAGATCAAATATGATGATCAATCAATCATGAAAGATAATCAAATGAATCTAATTGTGTTACTCATAGAGTTGTTCAATTGTATATATCTCATAGAAGTAAAATCGGATTGATTCATGATTGTACAAAGTACTTATACAAGAATCAATTCATGAACATTAAGCCACGGTTTGCAAAGATTGCATTCCTTAATTTATTAATGTATTTGTTCATGAGTATGAAATCATACTTAACCGATTTTAGAACTTTAATCACTAAGTTTGCAAACTGGTACGCAAACTTTAGTTCCGGACTTTGGTCTTGTCCGGCCGTTTGCAAACCGGTACGCAAATTGTTGTCCCGGACCTAACTCAGGTAGAACCGTTCGCAAACTGGTATGCAAACTTGGTTCCCGGACTTTAACAGTTAAAACCGTTCACATACTGGTATTCAAACTAGGTTTCCGGACCTGAATCATACAAAAACAGTTTGCATACTGGTATGCATACTGTGTTGTAGCCACACAAAGGTTAATTGTTCTACACTCCCATTTCAATCATTGAAACATCCTTAGAAGACGACAATAGCTGTCTCACACAAACTATTAGCTTATAAGTAATTTTCAAGTGATCGAATGATCAATACGAAACTTTCCGAGTCGACATCAAATGACTGTCTCACACAAATCATATAAGATGTTTCAAGGCAATTTTCACATGATCATCTTTTGACTTAGTATTTAGTTTCCAACAAATAAATTATTTCCCAACTAAACTCGTCAAGAATAATGATGAACATAGCTAAAGCAAAAAGCTTCCAACACATATTTCTAAAAATAGATAAGCGAGTTAAACTCAGCTCGAAATATCAAATGTGTATAATATAAAAGTCTATATAGCTATACGACTTAGTCTCATTAGGATATAGAATAGAACAGACTTCTGAGTGACAGATAAATTTTATTCTCCACACACCTTTTGTTGATGAAGTTCCTCCAAGCTCTCCTCAGTAGATCTTCGTCTTCAATCGATGAAAGCCGTGAAGTCTAAAGGTCAACTACACATTTTATCCTAATCCGAGACATAGCTATAAGTAACTAGAAATCATGACTTATAGTTTTGATCACCTAAACTTGACAAACAAGCTTGATATACCAATGCTTGCTAGTTCGACTGAGCAGTGCTCTAACAAGAATATTTTTTGGAAATTCCTTGGTGTCCAAACATCCTTGGTCTATAAATACCTAAGTTTGTATTTCTAGCAAACTATCCTAAGATCCGGGCAAACTTCATTTCTTGTTGTTTCTGGTGGAGTCGTCTATTCGGAAAGAAAAGTATCCTAATAAGGTAAAATATCTTACAACCGCTCGTTTAAAGATTTTTGTGGTATCAAGAAGCTCTACGAGTACTGTTGGTGGGAAACTAGATAATTGCAGTGTTATTAGTTTTTGATTGATTTGATTGACTAACAGTTGTTGAAACTTTGATTGCACCTATCTTGTTTATGCTTGAGAATCTTCTCTTCTGATATAAGATTCACTCAAACTAGATCAGAGTATCGACGGGATCTTTAGAACTGTTGTTAGATCTAAAGACATATTTTGATAATCCATTGTTAACCGACTCCGTTCTGTGTGTGATTGAGCACAAGAGATTCAAGTGGTGTTATGCAGGTTTTGAAGATAAAAAAAGATTTGAAGACAAAGAAGAAGATTTCTTTGTTAGTTTTTGTATCTTGTAAATTATGTGCACAAACCTTGATCGGCTGGGATCCAACTAGAATCAGTTTATATTTGATAAATATGATTGATTAGTTACGTGAGATCGGCATTTTCTATAGTTTCTTTGACATTTATATTTATTGAGTGCGAATCTATACTTGACTATTTCGGTAGTTAAAGTTAGATTGATCTAACCATACAAAGGAGTTTATCATATTAAACAGAAGAGCCTTTGTCAACGACTCATCTATATCTTGTAGCAAGATTGATTAGAGTTGTTAGAGCATAGCTCGGTTGAACCCACCAAGCGTTGGTATTTCAAGTTTGGTTGTCATATTTTAGTGAATCAAAACTCATTCAAAGAGTCGCTTAATTATGTACCAGAGTCAACTTCGTATAGGTTAGATTAGAAAGACTAGGATTATGAGACATACAAGTATTACTCGAAGACTTGAAGAATATGAAGAAGTAAAAAGCTACAACGGAGACATCATCCTTCTTCTTGAGGTTAGTAATATTTGACTTGAACTGTTTCATTCCTAACGTATCTTTCAAGTCATCCTATATTGAAAATATAACTGCGAAGCTGTGAATGATTATATTCTAGTAGTAAGACATGATCACATGATCATAGTTTAAGGAATTAGGATACGAAGAATAACGCTTATCTTTTGAACTTCGTATATAAGACATCGACATAATCTTATGAATGCTATTGTGATTTTGTGTATGGGTAAAGGTGAAGATTTCATCCTAGGAAACAATGTTTACATTTGTTTAAAGGAAGTACATTCTTGAACTTGCTTTATGAATCGAAAGGGAAATCGCTAGGCTTATTGGTATTGTTATTCATTGCATATCTTTGGATTACCAATATGTGTGAGTTAGTAGAAACGATCATAACTTGTTATGTATCTTGGTAAAACTAATCACAGTGCCTGACTTATGTATTGTTATGACTTTTATTAGTGTAACCGATCTTAATTAATCACCTGAGATGGTATGATCGATATTTGTAATTGGTGTGGCCGATCCTAGTAATTGGTGTGACCGATCACAAAAGTGTTGTGTAATCGATCCTTGTAATTGGCGTAAACGGTCCTACTAATTGGTGTAACCGATCCTAGTAATTGGTGTAACCGATCCTAGTGACTTGTGTAACCGATCACAGGTAATACCATGAGAATATGGTAACCGGCCTGGTAATTGATGTAACCGATCCCGGTAACTGATGTAACCGGTCCCAGTAACCATATTAAGGTAACGTAAACCCATGATTAGTGATTTGATATTTGATCAATCACATAGTTGTCTTGGAATACAGATGAACCAATTCTAAACTTGTTTGGAAGTGTGGTATAATCGATTCCAAGATTGTAAATATGAAAGAGGATTTTCAAAGAAAAGATGTCGACATACTTTGAACATGATCAGTACCTCTTATCTTTTATTGTTTAAAAATATTCCTTAATAACTCAAGGAGATCCCAGACCGAAATAAATTAAGAATCTTTTAATTAAGGTTATTAGTTTTATATGCTTTTAATTACCAGCAATTAAATGCATATCTCTGGAAAAAAATTTTTGGTAATGTGCATTTACTAATTGGATATTTTCTAGTGAGATTTCGGAAATATTAGACAAAGCATTTCCAAGAATTATGAAAACCGATTCGGGCATTTATTGCATATCCGGAGAATATTCGATTTTGGAAATTCCTTGGTGTCAAAACATCCTTGGTATATAAATACCCAAGTCTGCATTTCGAGCAAACTATCCTAAGACCAAGGCAAACTTCATCTTTTTGATGTTTCTTGAGGAGTCGTCTATTCGGAGAGGAAAGTACCATAATTAGGCGAAATCTCTTACGACCGCTCATTTAAAGACTTCTGTGGGATCAAGAAGCGATCTACAAATACCGTTGGTGGGAAACTGGATAATTGCAGTTTATTTTAGTTTTCGATTGATTTGATTGACTAACGGTTGTTGAACTTTGATTGCACCTAGTTTGTTTATTCTTGAGAATCTTCTCTTCTGATATAAGATCTACTCAAACTAGATCGAAGTATCGATGGGATCTTTAGAACTATTTGTAGATATAAAGACGTCTTGAGATAATCCATTGTTAACATACTCCATTATGTGCGTGATTGATCACAAGAGATTCAAGTGGTGTTGTGCAGGTTTAATTAAAATTAAAGAAGATTTGAAGACAAAGAAGATTTCTTATTTTGTTTCTATATCATTGGGTGTGCACAAACCTTGATCGGCTGGGATCCAACTAGAATCGTATTTATTCGATTGATTAGTTGTGTAAGATCGGCATCACCTTATAATTTCTTGTTTGATTCTTATTGATTGATTGCAAAACTAAACTCTGCTACTTCGGTAGTTGTTGGATAGATTGATCTAACAATGCAAAGGAGTTTATTGGTTAAACAGAAGAGCCTTTGCATATGACTTTAGATATCTTCATCTGAAAGAATCAAGGGAGTTGTTACCAAACTAGATTTGTTGTTCCTTTACTGTTTGGAATACGATCCAAATGAATTGTTCCAGTGTGTGCACTTATTGAATGTCGGAAGCGCAGGGATACTGAAGAAACTAGGTGAACTATAGGTTTAGTTGCTTGGTCTCAACTATAAGAAGTTTGTTAGATTTTGTATAACGTCTTTATTCTGAGAGTATTCAATTCTGGACTAGGTCCCGGGGTTTTTCTGCATTTGCGGTTTCCTCGTTAACAAAATCTTGTTGTGTCTTTTACTTTTATATTTCCGTAATTATAATTGTTTATTATAATTAAAAGTAAAATACACAAACGTTAACTGCGTATTACTTGATAGTGATCCTATAGACTTTGGTTAAGTCCGAACCTATTATCAAGTAATCACACTTTGATTTTTGTACTGTCTCGATCTCGTATCCATAGACGATCACACAAAGTTTGAATACCAATTTGTAGTATTGTCTCAACTTTGTCCATAGACAATCACTTTCGGTAAGAGGACTTATAGGTTGATTATTTAAAGATTGTAGTGTATTTGGGTACCCTCGTCTTTTCAATTTGTATCAGAGCAGGCAAACACGAAAAGATCTAACAATCTGTGTTTGGTGCGATCCAACCTATAAGAAATGAGTCTGCAAAAAGGTAAGGCAAAGCCAAAATTAGACTCAGTTAACGCATCACAAGATTTGGGTAAAACTCTCTATGGGTTTAACTTCAGCAAATGTTTAGAAGGGGTGTCTTCTAAAAGTTCTACTTGCTCTTCTTTATGTTCTCAAGATGAAGTTAAGTTAAGTCCGGTATTCATAATCAATGATTCTGATTCTGAATCACCTCATAATGAGAAAGAAGATATTGATCATGTGAATATAAGAACATCTCAGCTAAATGAACTAAGCAAAGAATTCCTCTCATTTGGAACTGAGCTCACTCTTGCACTAAACAGAGAAGGAAAACTTCTTGAAGACTTATGTCATATGAAAGATGAAAATGATCAACTTAATCTTGATCTAATCACTCTTAAAGCTAGTCTAGACACTGTCAAGAGTGTATCCTCTTTAAAGATTCGATCTCTGGGGGCAAAGCTAATAAAAAGTGTTGATCAAGAAAAGAGGACCGAGATCTTGAGAAAAATAGCCACAGACGAATACAATGCCTTAAAGATCTCATATGATTATGAGATAAAGACAGTTACAGAACATGTCAACATGCTGAAAGAGGAAATGAATTTATTAATGTCAGAAAGTCAGATGGGTACATCCTTGAATTAACCCAATAATTCTGGTTTGATCTTTCCTGCAAAAAGAAAGAAGAATGACATTAAAGACTCTCAAAAGAAAGTTTCAGCTTTTAAAAGTGCGTTGTTATTCTCAGAAAATTCCAAGATGAACAATCCACATCAGAGTTTTCAACATCATCATAAGCATTATCACAGACGATGCTATCATTGTGGAATCAAAGGTCATGTTGTTAAAGATTGTCAACGATTATCTTGTTCAAACTCTGACAAAACCACTTCCGGTCAAAGATGTAATTTGAGATCTTTTTCAAGAAAAATCTTACATAAGACTGATCTTCGTAGATCAAAGCACTCAGCAAGAGTTATTCATCACAGAAAGAAAGAAGATCCGAAGACTAGAAACTCTTGGAAGTGGATACCAAAGAAGACTATAGAGATAAACAGAAAGGAGTATGACAAATTCTCAAATTCATCAAAACAAAAGGTAATACCTAAATATCTTGATGATAGTCATTTCTATGATAAGTTTGAGTTGTCCACCAAAAGGAGTAAGATCCTTAAGAGAACAGATAAACAAAAATAAAATTCTCTACTAATATGGATGAGAATAATTGGTTTCAACCAGATACTTAGTATCTTGGCTGAATACACTGTCTCATAAAGTGCTCAAACAATTGTTTGATGAGTTCCGTGTATATTGTACAATGGTTTAAAAACTTGAATGATTTATGGAAATATTCACAAAAAGGCACTTTCTTAAAACCCTAATATTGATAAAATTTCGGTTTTTCATATTTAAAGGAGAATATTTGATTTCCATAATCGATGACCAAGTTTTTGGAAACTATTGGTATATAAAACTTCGATAATCTTTAAGAACAATTCTTGTATTCCTCTGGAACAAAGAATTATGTACAATTCGGATTATCATGCAAAACTCTCTGCAAGGGATTTGGAAAGGTGTACTAAAAAGATGACATGTGATCCTTTTGGACCACATAATTTCAATGGAAACGAAACCACCTCTTACATTAATGTGAATCTCTCTCCCAGCATGATCTATTACAAAAAGGAGTTTCACAAGATGGCACAAACTTGTGCTGAAACTAAGTTGGAGGTATTAATGTTGAAACGTACTCTTGAAAAATCTTTACTTGTTCAAGCTCAGCTTCTCAAGCAACAAGATTTGCTCTTCAAAAGAGTAAACGAAGAAGAACCCAACTTCCACAAGGTTGAGGAATTATTCTTCAATCAAGGATCTCTTCAAGGAATTCAGAGAATTATTCCAATCAAGTGACAGACATCCTAAGATCATGAAGGGTTCTGATTTGCAAAGAAAAATAGACATCAATTTTTGATTTATTTCAATTATTGTGTAAGGTCTATTTCTAAATAAAACTATCTATTATTTATGAATAAAATTATTAGTTTATAAATTTTTTTGTGATAGTTTTACGATTACATAGCATGTGCTTGAATGCTTTATATTATTGCTATGTGTTTATGGGATGTTTGATTTCAGTTTTCATAACCTTAATATTCGATCTCATATGTGTGAACCCTTATGGTTTGTGTGGCTTTTTGATTTAGCGGGATTAAGTTCTATCCCATGTTGGTAGGCTTTATCAAAGAATCATAAGGTGTTCCGATTGAGACTCATATGTAAAAAGTCACAATGTGTTGAATCAATTTGTGTTTACATGAGTTGTGTTTAGCATAAACATATGTGTTTCGGGTTTTCAACTTTTGCTATTGGCACGCATTAGTTTAAACCGATTCAACCTTTCTCTGGTAAAGGTTGCCTTTATTGTTGTTCTTTTGTTCTTGCGATAGGATGACAACACAATGGGGGAGAGTTCTAACTTGAACTTGCGCTTAATGATATATGTTTCTGGGGAGAAGAGGATGCGGAATCTGAGGTAACGAATTTGTTAGTTAATCGTTTTCCTGTTTAAGAAAAGCCTGATTTTATTGCATATGTTTTGCTTTTGCTTAATGAAATTCGGTACAATTGATGTTTATTCCATTATGTGTGTATGGATGTGTGTGTGTGTGATTCAATTATTTCCGGTTGAGAAAAACTATTGGTCAATATCTTTCTTTATTGTTTGGTATCAATTGTTTTTGGATTAACGAAATTTCGGTGCAATTGCGGTGCTATAATGTCTATGTTTGTTTCAATTGCTTCCGGTTAAGAGAAATAATTGTGCAAGTCAATTTATTTGGTTTGTATGTATTGTTTATGGCTTAACAAAATACGGGATCATTTGTTTAGTCCAATTCGATTCTGGACAAGAGAAACTAAGTTAATTATGATCTTAATTAGACTTATCAAAGTGAAGGATTCGGTTATTCAAGTCTAATCGAATGCCTTGACAAGAAATACTAGTTAACTAACTTAGTACTTGTCTTGTCTAAAGTGAAAGGTCTAAGTTATTGTCTGAATAATTAGAGCCTGATGAGAAAAATAAAGTTATTTCTGATCTTTATTTTGGTCTTATCAAAATAAGCGATTGTATTTGTGCAATCGGTTTAGCAAGGGAACTAAGTTTCTTAGTCAATTTGTTAAACTATTAGGAAAAATTGCTTCGGGCAATTGTTTTCTTGATTACATATTAAAACCAAATTACTTGTAGTTTCGGTTTTGATATTGGTTATCTAAAATGGTATGTGAAACCTTTGTGCTTAACTCTTATAGGTTGTACAAGTCATTTTGGATTTGCAAGATCCTTTCGGTTTGACCTTTATTTGCTCAAACCTTTGTCATTTTTTGACAAAAAGGGGGAGAAATATATGGAGTAAACAAGTGATTTGTAATCACTAAGGAAAGGACAATTGTGCTTAAACGTTATACCTAACGAAAGAGTAAAGCATTGACTAAGGGGGAGCAACATATCATATTACTATTGTAGTTATCTTGACTACAAAAGGGGAATAACAAAGATGCTCGGATTAAAAATCTACCTATGTTGCCTTTAGGGGGAGTATTAGCTTTGTTATTCAAATGTCAACAGCGACATTTATGGATTGAATATATGCAGGTTATTGTGCTGTTGAAACTTGGAATCAAGCGTATGTGTAATGAATTCTTGTAATTTGTTTATCCATATGTATTAAGAGTTTTGTCACTAAAATTGACAAAAGGGGAGATTGTTAGAGCATAGCTCGGTTGAACCCACCAAGCGTTGGTATGTCAAGTTTGGTTGTCATATTTTAGTGAATCAAAACTCATTTAAAGAATCGCTTGATTATGTACTAGAGACAACTTCGTATAGGTTAGATTAGAAAGACTAGGATTATGAGACATACAAGTATTACTCGAAGACTTGAAGAATGTGAAGAAGTAACAAGCTACAACGACGACATCATCCTTCCTCTTGAGGTTAGTAATATTTGACTTGAACTGTTTCATTCCTAACGTATCTTTCAAGTCGTGATATGTTGAAAACATAACTGCGAAGATGTGAATGATTATACTATAGTATTAAGACATGATCACATGATCACATGATCGATTACAAAAGTGTTGTGTAATCGATCCTTGTAATTTGCGTAACAGGTCCTAGTAATTGGTGTAACTGATCCTGGTAATTTGTGTAACCGATCCTAGTGACTTGTGTAACCGATCACAGGTAATACCATGAGAATATGGTAACCGGTCCTGGTAATTGATGTAACCGATCCTGGTAACTGATGTAACCGGTCCCAATAACCATATTAAGGTAGAACCGATCCTTGTGTTTGGTAAAACCGTAAACCCATGATTAGTGATTTGATATTTGATCAATCACATAGTTGTCTTGGAATACATATGAACCAATTCTAAACTTGTTTGGAAGTGTGGTATAATCGATTCCAAGATTGTACATATGAAAGAGGATTTACAAAGAAAAGATGTCGACATACTTTGAACATGATCAGTACCTCTTATCTTTTATTGTTTAAAAATATTCCTTAATAACTCAAGGAGATCCCAGACCGAAATAAATTAAGAATCTTTTAATTAAGGTTATTAGTTTTATATGCTTTTAAATACCAGCAATTAAATGCATATCTCTGGAAAATAAAAATTGGTAATGTGCATTTACTAATTGGAGATTTTCTAGTGAGATTTCGGAAATACTGGACAAAGCATTTCCAGGAATTATGAAAACCGATTTGGGCATTTATTGCATATCTTGATAATATTCGGTTTTGGAAATTCCTTGGTGTCCAAACATCCTTGGTCTATAAATACCCAATTTTGCATTTTGAGCAAACTATCCTAAGAGCCAGGAAAACTTCATCTTTTTGTTGTTTCTGGTGGAGCCGTCTTTTTGGAGAGGAAAGTACCCTAATTAGGAGAAATCTCTTACGACCGCTCGTTTAAAGACTTCTGTGGGATCAAGAAGCGATCTACGAGTACCGTTGGTAGGAAACTGGATAATTGCAGTTTATTTTTGTTTTCGATTGATTTGATTGACTAACGGTTGTTGAACTTTGATTGCACCTAGTTTGTTTATTCTTGAGAATCTTCTCTTCTGATATAAGATTCACTCAAACTAGATCGAAGTATCGACGGGATCTTTAAAACTGTTTGTAGATCTAAAGACGTCTTGTGATAATCCATTGTTAACAGACTCCGTTCTATGCGTGATTGATCACAAGAGATTCAAGTGGTGTTGTGTATGTTTAATTGAAGATTAAAGAAGATTTGAATACAAAAAATATTTCTTATTTTGTTTATATATCTTTGGGTGTGCACAAACCTTGATCGGCTGGGATCCAACTAGAATCATATTTATTTGATTGATTAGTTGTGTAAGATCGGTATCACCTTATAGTTTCTTGTTTGATTCTATATTGATTGATTGCAAATCTAAACTCTGCTACTTCAGTAGTTGTTGGATGGATTGATCTAACCAGGCAAAGGAGTTTATTGGTTAAACGGAAGAGCCTTTGCATGTGACTTGAGATATCTTCATCTGAAAGAATCAAGAGAGTTGTTACCAAAAAAATTTGTTATTCCTTTACTGTTTGGAATACGATCCAAAGGAATTGTTCCAGTGCGTCCACTTATTGAATGTCGGAAGCGCAGGGATACTGAAGAAACTAGGTGAACTATAGGTTTAGTTTCCTGGTCTAAACTATACGAAGTTTGTTAGATTTTGTATAGCGGCTTAATTCTGAAAGTATTCAATTCTGGACTAAGTCCCGGGGTTTTTCTGTATTTGCGGTTTCCTCGTTAACAAAATCTTGCTCTGTCTTTTACTTTTCTATTTCTGCAATTATAATTGTTTATCATAATTAAAAGTAAAATACACAAACGTTAACTCTGTATTACTTGATAGTGATCCTATAGAGTTTGGTTAAGTCCGAACCTATTATCAAGTAATCACACTTTGATTGTTGTATTGTCTCGATCCCGTATCCATAGACGATCACACAAAGTGTGAATTCCGATTTGTAGTATTGTCTCGACTTTGTCCGTAGACAATCACTTTCGGTAAGAGGACTTATAGGTGGATAATTTAAAGATTGTGGTGTATTTGGGTACCCTCGTCTTTTCAAGAGTGGTTACCAAACAGATTGTTCCTTTGTTGTTTGGAATACTAACCAAATAGCTTGCTATTCACGTGCGTGACTCTTGAATTCGAAGGCATAAGGATACTTAGAAAACTAAGTATCTAGGGGTAATCTGCTTGGTCTCAACTATACAAAGTTGGTATTAGATTTTGTATAGAGGCTTAATTCTGAGAGTATTCAAAACTGGACTAGGTCCCGGGGTTTTTATGCATTTGCAGTTTCCTCGTTAACAAAATCTTGCTGTGCCATTTACTTTACTTTTCCACATTATAATTGTTTATTATAATTAAAGTAAATTGCAGTTTACGTTAACTCTGCAATACTTGATTCTGATCCTATAGAGTTTGGTTAATACCAAACCTATTATCAAGTAACACACTTTGTTGTAGTATTGTCTCAATCTTGTATCAATAGTCAATCACATAAGTTATCTTGTTGTTGTATTTTCTCGATCTTGTATCCACAGAAAATCACACGAAGTGTGAACCGAATCGTCGTATTGTCTCAA
This sequence comes from Papaver atlanticum, assembly GCA_023531105.1. NCBI lineage: Eukaryota > Viridiplantae > Streptophyta > Magnoliopsida > Ranunculales > Papaveraceae > Papaver > Papaver atlanticum. The sequence goes on along the minus strand of JAJJMB010011750.1, from coordinate 2,124,860 downwards.
CTCTGTCCATAGACGATCACGTTCGGTAGAGGACTTATAGGTTGATAAATAAAAGATTGTGGTGTATTTTGGTACCCTCTTCTTTTCAATTGGTATCAGAGCAGGCAAACACGAAAAGAACTAACTATTTGTGTTTGGTGCGATCCAACCTATAAGAAATGAACTCGAGTTCTCATGAATCGATTTCAGTTGACGTACCACCAAGATTTGACGGAAAAAACTGTCTATGGTGGAAATCTGCTATGAGGTCTTTTCTTCAATCACGCGATTTTAATATTTGGCTATTAGTCGTTAATGATTATAATCGCCCAAAAATTGAAGATTCGGAAACTGAGTTTAAACCCTTAGTAGATTATATAAGGAAAGAAAAGGCATTCGCAAAACATAATTCAGATGGTTTGAATGCTTTTATACATGCTGTAAGCCGTGATCTGCAACATCATGTATCCACATGCAAAACTTCAAAGGAAGCTTGGGATAATCTTCAGATCGTATTCGAAGGTAACATATCAGAAAGGGAAGCTAGACTTCAAACTCTCACCTCTGATTTGGAAAACCTTCGAATGGATGACAATGATACTTTTGAAGAGTTTCATATTAAACTCTCTGAGATAGTTAATGCTTCTTTCTCTCTTGGAAAGACTATTATGAAAAACATATAATGTGCAAAATTCTCAGATCATTGCCATCTAGATACGAATCTAAAAAGTATGCAATCATAGAGGCAAATGATCTTTCAACTCTCTCACAAAGCACACTTGTTGGGAAGTTAAAGATCTTTGATCATGAATCACAATCAATTCAAGCTAAAGGAAATCGCTTTTTAAAGATGAATTTTTTCCAAAAGCTCATGTGGAGAAAAATAGATTGTTAGATGATTCTGATAAATTGATTGCAGAAGATTATGATGATGATGTAGAACAAACATTATCACTAATTACAAGATAGTTTCGGGATCTCTTAAAGAAAAGGAATAAGAGATTTGTAAAAGATGTTCATCAATCTTCTCGCCCTCATGATCGAGTTCCAGCCAAGAAAAAAAAGGATCAAGAAGAAGATAATGGATATCTGCCTCAGTGCTTCAAGTATAAAGGTTTTGGTCATTTGGCTAAAGACTGTCCTAATCTAAGGAAATACACTGGGAGCAAGGCATTAGCTGTAACTCTAGACGAGACCTCTGATTCATATAACTTTGAGGAAGAGGAAACAGCTAATATTGCACTAGTTGTTAATTTAATTCCCTCATGTTGTATTAGTGATTTAACCATTTTAAAAATGGGCATGTCTTTCGATGTTGAAAAATCATCTAATGGTGCAAGGAAAAATAAGACAAAGTGCAGAATTGTCTCCAGAAACTTCGTTGATTCGAGGTAACAAGAGAAGTTATTTGAATCATACATACTTCACTAGATCAAGAACACCTTGTTTGTTCTAAATCCCATGATGAAAGAAAATCTCATACTAATACCACCTAATCGGTATTAGATTGCATCCTCACCTTGTGTGCCGATTATGTATGTGAGGAAGCAAAAATCAAGGCACTTATGTGTAGATTATGGGAATAAAATCTAGTAATTGAAAATATATTTTAAGATCGTATTTATAGGAATATTATATTTTCGGTAGTTTGAAAAAATATAAAGGATCTCTCTCATTCTATGGTCATTCCATGTCCGAACCATGAGTAAGGATCCGATGTCTTCTCTTGCAAAGGTGCTTGATCTAAAAGAATTCTTTAAGAATAAGTCTGCACCATCTCTTGATGCTAAGAAACCTAAGATAAAGATCAAAAAGAGAGACTGGCTTAGCAAGAAATAAAGAGAGAATATACTGAAGAAATATCAGTATATTGAGATATTGACACAATTTTATGTTCAATCGAAGAAAGAATTACATGTGTTTGCAGAGTCCTTCACAAAAACATTACAACTGCAAGAAATTCTGGTCAAGCAACAAGGTTATCTTCTTGAAGAAATTCACAATCTCAAGACTGAAAGTAATAACCTTCCATCCTCTAGTACTGATATGAAGGATTAAGTTGCTCATAAAATAAAAATAAGATTAGATTCCTATTTATAGAAAAATAGACATCAATGTATTGATTTATTTCGATATCTTCGTATAAGGTCTATTTTGAATAAAACTATCATTATTATTCATGAATAAAATTATTTTTATAATTTTTGTGTGATAGTTACCGATTACATAGCCTGTGAATGAATGCTTATATTTTTGCTATGTGATGTTCGGTTTATGATATGTCTGATTTCGGGTTTTATTAACCTTAATATTCAATCTCATATGGTGTAACCCTTATGGTTTATGTGGCTTTTTGATTTAGCGGGATTAAGTTCTAGCCCATATTGGTAGGTTTTATCAAAGGATCATAAGGTGTTCTGGTTGAAACTCATATGTGAAAATTCACAATATGTTGAATCAATTTATATTTGCATGAGTTGTGTTTAGCATAACATATGTGTTTCGGGTTTTCAGCTTTTGCTATTGGCACGCATTAGTTAAAACCGATTCAACCTTTCTCTGGTAAAGGTTGCTTTTGTTGTTGTTCTTTTGTTCTTGCGGGAGGATGACAACATACTGGGGGAGAGTTCTTATTTGAACTTGCGCTTAACGATATATTTTTCTGGGGAGATGTGCTGCGGAAATTGAGGTAACGAATTTGTTAGTTAATCGTTTTCCTGTTTAAGAAAAGCATGTTTATATTGCATATATTTTGCTTTTGCTTAACAAAATTTCGGTACAATTGTTATGTTCCATCATGTGTGTATGGATGTTTATGTGATTCAATTGTTTCCGGTTAAGAAAAACTGTGTCAATTTATTTGGATTATTGTTTGGTATCTTCTTTATTGTTGGGTATCAAGTGTTTTTGCTTAACGAAATTCGGTGCAATTCCAGTGCTGTAATGTTTATATTTATTCAATTGCTTCCGGTTAAGAAAATAATTGTGCAAGTCAATTTATTTTGGTTTGTATCTATTGTTTGTGTCTTAACAAAATACGGGATCATTTGTTTAGTCCAATTGATTCCGGATAAGAGAAACAAAGTTAATTCTGATCTTAGTTAGACTTATCAAATTGGAGGATTCAGTTATTCAAGTCTAATCGAATGCCTTGACAAAAAAAAAACTAGTTAACTAACCTAGTGTTTGTCTTGTCTGAAGAGAAAGGTCTAAGTTATTGTCTGAATAATTAGAGACTGATGAGAAAAATAAAGTTAATTCTGATCTTTATTTTGGTCTTATCGAAACAAGCGATTGTGCATACACAATCGGTTCAACAAGGGAATTGAGTATCTTAGTCGAATTGTTGAACTATAGGGAAAATTGCTTCGTGCAATTTTTCCCTTGATAACATATTGAAACTAAATTACTTTGTAGTTTCGGTTTAATATTGGTTATCTAAAATGGTATGTGAAACCTTCATGCTTAACTCTTATAGGTTGTTTACAAGTCTTTTAGATTTATAAAATCATTTCGATTTGTCCTTTATTTGCTCGAACCTTTGTCATTTTGTGACAAAAAGGGGGAGAAATATATGGAGTAAACAAGTGATTTTTAATCATTAGGAAAGGACAATTATGCTTAAACGTTATATCTAACGAAAGAGTAAAGCATTGACTAAGGTGGAGAAACATATCATATTGTTGTGTAGTAATTCTTATTACAAAAGGGGAATAACAAAGATGTCCGGATTGAATATTTACCTAGCTTACCTTTAGGGGGAGTAAAAGCTTTTGTTATTCAAATGTCAACAATGGCATTTATTGATTGAATATATGCAGGATATTGTGCTGTTGAAACTTGGATTCAAGCGTATAAAGAATGAGTTATTTTGTAATTCGTTTAGAACCATATGTAATAAGAGTTTTGTCACTAAAATTGACAAAAGGGGAAATTGTTAGAGCATAGCTCGGTTGAACTCACAAGGAGTTGGTATGTCAAGTTTGGTTGTCATACTCTAGTATCAAAACTCATCTAGAATCGCTTGATTAAATACTAGAGTCAACTTCGTTTAGGTTAGAATAAAAAGTCTAGGAATGTTGAGACATACAAGTATTACTCCGAAGACCTGAAGAATGTGAAAAAGTAACGAACTACAACGACGACATCATCCTTCCACTTGAGGTTAGTAATATTGACTTGAATTGTTTCATTCCTAACGTATCTTTCAAGTCGTGCTATATAGAAAACATCATTGTGAAGCTGTATATACTGTACATATTGTATATAATACTCTAGTGATGTGACATGATCATAGTATTAAGGAATTAGACTACAAAGTATAACGCTTATCTTTTGAACTTCGTAGTGTTATGATTATGTGAATGGGTTATGGTGAAGATTTCATCCTAGGAAACAATGTTTTACATTTGTTTAAAGGAAGTACATTCATGAACTTGTTTCGTGAATCGAAAGGGAAATCAATAGACTTATTGGTCCGACTATTCATTGCATATCTTTGGATGACCAATATGTGTGAGATGGTAGAACCAATCTTAACTTAGGTTATGTATCTTGGTATAACTAATCGCAATGCGTAGACTTATGATTTGTTATGACCGATCCTGGTAATTGACGTAACCGATCCTAAGTAATCACCATGAGATGGTATGATCGATCCTTGTAATTGGTGTGATCGATCCTAGTAATTGGTGTGACCAATCATAAGTGTTGTGTGACCGATCCTTGTAATTGGTGTAACCGGTCCTGATAACTGGTGTGACCGATCACAAGTAGATACCATGTATAGATGGAAACGATCCTTGTAACTGGTGTAACTGATCCTAGTGAGTGGTGTGACCGATCACAAGTAGGTACCATATTTAGGTATAACTGATCCTAGTGATTGGTAGAACCGATCCGAACCCATGTATGTGATTTGGTATTTGATATATCACATAGTAGTCTTGGAATACCTGCAAACCAATTCTAAACTTGTTTGGAAGTGTGGTATAACCGATTCCAAGAATGCAAATCCATGTAAATATGAAATAAGGATTTGCAGTGAAAAGATGTCAACATACTTTGAACACGAGCAGTAAATCTTATCATTTATTGTTCAAAGATATTCCTTATTACTCAAGGTGATCCTGTGCCGAAATAAATTAAGAATCTTTTAATTAAGGTTTTTGGTTTTATATGCTTTAATTACCAGCAATTGATGCATTGTACTAGAGAATAAAAATTAGTAATGTGCATTTCCTAATTGGAGATTTTCTATTGAGAGATTCCAGAAATATTGGACAAGCATTTATTGGAATCATAAAAACCAAATTTTATTTTAGGTTTCGGAAATTCCTTGGTGTCCAAATATCCTTGGTCTATAAATACCTAAGTTTGCATTTCTAGCAAACTATTCTAAGAGCCAGGCAAACTTCATTTATTGTTGTTTTTGGTGGAGCCGTCTATTCGGAGAGGAAAGTATCATAATTAGGTGAAATCTCTTACGACCGCTCGTTTAAAGACTTCTGTGGGATCAAGACGCTCTACGAGTACCATTGGTGGGAAACTAGATAATTGCAGTGTTATTAGTTTTCGATTAATTTGATTGACTAACGGTTGTTGAAAATTTGATTGCACCTAGTTTGTTTATGCTTGAAAATCTTCTCTTTTTGATATAAGATCCACTCAAACTAGATCAGAGTATCGACGGGATCTTTAGAAATGTTGTTAGATCTAAAGACATCTTGTGATAATCCATTGTTAACAGACTCCGTTCTGCGTGTGATTGATCATAAGAGATTCAAGTGGTGTTGTGTAGGTTTTGAAGATAAAAGAAGATTTGAAGAAGAAGAAGATTCGTATCTTGTGAATTGTGTGCACAAACCTTGATCGACTGGGATCCAACTAGAATCAGTTTATCTTTGATAGATCTGATTGATTAGTTGCGTGAAATCGGCATTCTCTATATTTCTCTTTGAGATTTATATTAGTTGAGTGCAAATCTATAATTGACTATTTCGGTAGTAAAAGTTAGATTGATCTAACCAGACAAAGGAGTTTATTAGATTAAACGGAAGAGCCTTTGTCAACGACTCATCTATATCTTGTAGCAAGATTGATTAGAGTGGTTACCAAACAGATTGTTCCTTTGTTGTTTGGAATACAATCCAAA
>JAJJMB010011750.1:2084797-2118717 GCA_023531105.1 Papaver atlanticum | reverse complement strand
TGGTTACCAAACAGATTGTTCCTTTGTTGTTTGGAATACAATCCAAAGGACTTGTTATTTACGTGCGTGACTCTTGAAGTCGAAGGCGCAGGGATACTGAGAAAACTAAGTAGCTTGGGGGTAGTCTGCTTGGTCTCAACTATACGAAATTGGTATTATATTTTGTATAGCGGCTTAATTCTGAGAGTATTCAAAACTGAACTAGGTTCCGTGGTTTTTCTGCATTTGCAGTTTCCTCGTTAACAAAATCTTGTTGTGCCATTTACTTTACTTTTCCGCATTATAATTTTTTATTATAATTAAAGTAAATTGCACTTTACGTTAACTCCGCAATACTTGTTAGTGATCCTATAGAGTTTGGTTAATACCGAACCTATTATCAAGTAACACACTTTGTTGTAGTATTGTCTCGATCTTGTATCCATAGTCAATCACACAAGTTATCTTGTTGTTGTATTGTCTCGATCTCGTATCCATAGACAATCACATGAAGTGTGAATCGAATCGTCGTACTGTATCGACTCTATCCATAGACGATCACGTTCGGTAGAGGACTTATATGTTGATAAATAAAAGATTGTGGTGTATTTGGGTACTCTCGTCTTTTAACAAAAGCATAGACACCCCAGTCATAGTTTCCAACATCGTTAACATTTTCAAATGCTGCCAACCATCCAGCATCAATGTAGTTCCTCGCATTAGCAAAGAAAATACATAAAAAAAAATCCCTATCCACTCTCTTAGTTAGTACTACATTGTCACCCACATTTAACAAGTAGGTTGTTTCAAAGTATTCTTTTATGAACTTAAGTGCAATTGCATCGGAAGTTCACTGAACTTGGTCACTATCTTACTTTATCTCTGGAAAATAATATTCTTGGACATAATCAAATTTATACAACACAGAGTTATACGGTACATGTCTACCAACACCAATCCTAATTCCTGTCAACATTATCCAATCTAACGGCGTAAACCCCATCTCACAAAATGGAAAATGAAAAGTGTAGGTTGTATCCCACCAACGTTCAACGAGATAGTCAATCATGGCATGTGAAGTTTCCCCTACTGTCATGTTCAAAATACGATCCCATCCAGCCTTTTTAATAATATACGCAGCTTGTGGACATTTATCCTTGATACTCATATAAAAAGAAATTACCGAACGAAGAGACCCACGATGTTGAAAAGGTGATTTGCTTGATACAAAGTCTATATACGTGAAGCATGTGCTAAATTTGAAGGGAAACATTCATTACCTTGGCCTTCATAAACGCCATAGTCTACTACCTCGGCAGAACTCTCAACCGGTCATCACCACTTGTACGTTTCTTTTTATTAGTTCTTTTGCCACCAATTTTTCTTTCTAGAAAACCAGAGAGATTGGATCACTCATTCACATAGATATCATTCACATTCTAAATATTTAAATTCATGAGAAATGCTAACAAAACAAGCAGATGAACAATTATAGGATTCAAAACTAAAAATTGTTGGCATTTTAGATGGATATTCAAAACTAAAAATTGTTGGAAACTCATAAACATGCATTTAAAGATGAACAATTAAATTCATAGATGGGAAAAACCGATTTATAAAGTTACACATATTCCATGTGTAACTTGGTTACTCATGTAGTCCAACGAAATTGAAAAGGCAAGTTAAAGTATTCAAAAATGCAAACCAACCCAAATTTTATAGCCTTTGAAATAGGATTCAAAATGTGCATAAATGTATTATCACTTGTGGTTTGGTTTTGTCCTGGTCCAGTAAAGTTTCGTCTAAGTAGTGCACACAACTGATAGTCAAATAGATGCCATTGTCACTTGTAACATGAGTAAAAATATCTGGATGTTGTCTAGTACTTATGGTTGTCCGTATAGCCTAAAAAAGCATGTTAGCTGGGAATATTTCAAAAACCTGTCTAGAATAGTGAAGGTCCCATGGCTCATCATGGGGGACCTAAATTTTACCCTCTCTAATGATGGAAGAAGGGGTGGAAACCCCATGGATCCAAATGATGTATCCTTTTTCACTCAATTGATAAACTCTGCCGAGCTTATTGACTTGGGTTTTGTCGGTTACCAATTTACTTGGTCCAACAAAAGAACTGGCCACGATTTTATCGAGGCTAGACTTGATAGAGCCATGGTAAATTCTGGTTGGTTGGATTTATTTCCTAGAGCCATGGTGTACCATCTGATCCCTATGAGATCGGATCATTGCCCTATTCTCTTAAGAACCTCTCCCTGCTGGAAAGATGGAGCGAAACCTTTTAAGTTCTTTGGTATATATATGGAAGAGCCTTCTTTCTTCCAAGTCATTGAGGATTCATGGGATTTCCATCCTGGTGGGTCCGCAGCTTTCAGTTTAGTGTCTAAACTAAAAAATGTCAAGCAAAATATAATAATTTGGAACCGGGGGAATTTTGGAAACATCCAACAAAATATTAAAAAACTCAACCAGAATTTAAACCATGCAAAGAACAACCTCAAGCTACAGGACAACAACCCAAAAAATTTGGAAATAAAAAATGATTTGGAAAAATGGTACTGTTACGAAGAAGCCTTCTGGAAAACTAAAGCCACCGATAATAAACTTAATTTGGGAGATAAAAATACTGGTTATTTTCACTCCACTTCTAATTATAGGGCAAGGAAACTAAGAATTGAGACAATCAAAAAAGATGATGGCACTTGGTGCAATGAAAGGAAGGGTATTGTGGATACTTTCTACTCCCATTTTGCCTCGATGGCTTCCACTTCAAAACCTAGTATTTCTGACCACATTATCAATTTGATCCCAAATTGCATTAATAATCTGGACAATACAAAGTTGATGAGACAACCATCTGAACTTGAAATAAAACTCATATTATTTGATATGCACCCCTAATAAATCCCCAAGGCCTGATGGATTCCCAACCATCTTTTTTCAAAAAAACTGGTTTCTTCTCAAAGATGAACTAACAAAAATGATCCAAGACTTCTTCATGTCAAAACATATTCCGAAGGAAATCAATTCCACTTTTATCACCCTTATTCCCAAAAAGGACTCGCCAGAGTCTCCTAAAGATTTTAGACCCATATCTCTGTGTAATACTATCTACAAAATCATCTCTAAGCTGCTTGCTAACAGAATAAAGCCGTTCCTTGATAAGATTATTTCTCCTTATCAGTCGGCTTTTGTCCCTGATAGGCAGATAACTGACAACATAGTTATTGCACACGAGATCATCCATACTATGAGAACTGAAAAGAAAAGAAAAAAGAAAAAAGGAGGGTACATGGGGATAAAATTGATATGTCTAAATATTTTATCGGGTAGAATGGCCTTTTCTTGTCAAAGTCATGGAAAAGTTGGGATTTTGTAAAGATTGGATTGACTTGATTCAACAATGCATAGGAACAACCTCTAGTGTTGTCCTTGTGAATGGGCCCCCAACGGGTTTTTTTTAAACCCACTAGGGGACTAAGACAGGGAGACCCCTTTCACCGTACTTATTCATTATTTGTATGGAGGGTCTCTCTGGAGTTTTAATGGAAGCAGTGGAAAAAAAGCTCATAAATGGAGTTAAATTCGCTAAGATTTCTCCTTCTATATCTCACCTGTTGTTTGCGGATGAATGTCTCATCTTCACGAAGGCTGGAAAAAAAGAGTGCAAAAATCTTGTTAAGATCCTTGACCTCTTTAGCCAGGGATCAGGCCAACTCATAAATTATGAAAAATCTGGTATTTTCTTCAGTAGCTCTGTTACTAATAGAGAAGCTAGGGAAATCCTTCAAATCCTCAAGGTTGGCATAATAAGACTCGATGACAAGTACCTATGGGTCCCTTTGTTTACCCACAAGTATAAAATAAAATGCTTTGAACCGCTAGTAGACAAGTTAAAGGTCAAACTCAAAGGTTGAGTTCGCAGTTTGCTATCCCCAGCTGGAAGAAGGGTTATGATTAAACATGTAGCTGATTCTCTAGCCACTTACCAAATGTCGTGCTTTGTCGTACCGAAAGCTATTTCAAAGAAGATGGATGCTTTGAACAGAGCTTTCTGGTGGGGACATTCCAAGGAAAACAACAAAGGATACTACCCAAAATCTTGGGGATCTATCTGCAAACCAACCGATATGGGGGGTCTCGGGTTTAAAAAAATTGAAAAGTTCAACCACGCCATGCTCGCAAAGATGGCATGGAGAATGATTAAAAATCCCAATTCGCTGTGCTCTAGTCCTTAAGGCTAAATACTTCAAGTCTACTTCTCCTTTATGCATCCAAAAACCTAAAAACAATTGTTCCTGGATATGGAAAGGATTATGGAATGGCATAAAAATCATCCAATATGCTTATATACGGGAAGTAGGGGATGGAGTGGATATTCAATTGTGGAATCATAACTGGATACCACTAAATGGACCCAATACCATAAACAAAAGTGAAATTAGGTCCACTGTGGTTAATACTCTAACTAGAGTAAGCGAAGTTCTTGATGCTGCTACCAAGGAATGTAACTTGGATTTCTTAAATCAAGTTCTCCCTCCTAACATTGTGCAAAACATAGACAGTATTGACCTCAATAAAAACTCTAGTCAAACTGATAATTTGATTTGTCCCCTAAATGAAGATGGTGTCTTAACTGTTAAATCGGTTTATGAGTACTTAGTTAGTGGACAGGTTAACCTAGTTACAGGAACTCATCTAAGTCCTATGTGGAGACATATTTGTTCCTTAGAGGTCTTACCCCATATACAAGTCTTTGTTTGGAAATGCTACAATGGGATTCTCCATGTCAACGGTAAGCTTAGCACTAGGATGAACATAATATATCCCATTTGTTGTATGTGCAGTGGCAGTGTTGAGACTGATATGCATACCCTTCTCCTTTGTCCCTTTAGCAAGGAAGTCTGGTTTGGATTGAACTGTAGCATAAGTAACAATAACAATCAGAGTATGCAACAATGGATAGAGTCATGGATCAATAATAGAATTGACATCCCCTTGGAAAACCTAGATTGGAGTTAGTTGTGTGCACTAACGGCATGGAACATTTGGAAAGCTCGTTGCTTAAAGTGTTTCCAAAACATTAAGCCATCACCTGCAACCACTATTAGTCTCATCCATAGTCATATCTAAGCCTGCAACACAAGTTCAACCAAACACATACTGAACAGAAACCTCAACCCAAGTCACCTAACCAATATCCAAGTTAGAACCATCCAAACCAATCTTCGATGATATGTTACAGTACTTGGCAGGAATACCCAACTATTGCAATTATAGTAATTGTTATGATAGATGAAAAAGGAGACGTCAAGGGAGAGAGGGATTTCAACTACAGAGTAGATTCCCTACAACAAAGCAACACGCTGGGAGCTCTAGCAACAATCAAATGTCATCACCAACTCAAGAATAAAATCTGCAACATGGAGGTCGAACACAAACTGCTGGTGAAAAAACTAATATCCAAGTGGAGATCCCCAGAAAGACCGACAAGCTGCGCAATCATTGATGAAAGCGTGGACTTATGCAGCTATTTTAGACAATTTAATTGTACTTTCCTAAGGCATGTATGGTTTCCCAAGCTTAAAATAATTGCGATAACTTATGCATCAAATGTTAGAGATGACAGTAATTGTCCTTTATTTCCAAGATGTAATATTTTCACAAAATATAGTGCTACTCAGATTTCTTCCCTGAGTAGCTAGTTCCTGCTTTTGTAACCAGTTCCAAGAAAAAAATGTATTATCACCTGTACTAACAATTCATGCCATGGAAATCGAAAACAAAGCTTCATTTGGGTTTCAATGAATCATATAAACATATTAATCAATCATATAAACATATTAATCAAACAATTTCATACATGAAACCACTGCAAAAAAAAAAAAAACCCAATTCCTTGCCATAATTTAACCCAAATCAATTATAAACATACCTTTTTCATATCCTTTTCAAAAATAACCTGAATCAACCTGATTTCTTTGAACAATATTGGATGTGCTTAAATAATTTTAGGATAAATCCTTCTGTGTTTTTTGAGATGCAATCCTTCAGAGATGGAGGGTTTCTGCAAGTCGAGATAGAGAAACATAAATAGATGTTTCTGGCAAATAGTGGAGAAATAAGAAAAATATGGAACGGGTTTAAAAACTCCATGTTGAAGCGGACGCTATTATAAAGCGCGTCTACCCTAAACGTTATTTTAAAAACCGTTTTGTAAAACTAGTTTAAAGATGCGTATGTAATATACACGTGATTTTAAATCGTGTCATATGTAGGACGCAGTTTATAATTACGTATCTCACCCAACGCTTTTATAAAACTCGTTTCACGCGGGATGTTATAAATTATTAATTAAATAATATTTTTATTAGTTTTGCTTTCATCTTACTTAAATAAATTTTTTAATACAACTCCGCGGATCCACCCGTATCCAATCCACGAGCGGAACCAGTCCAGTGCATGGGCATACACTTGTGCCCCCATCCCTGCTGACTCCAAAGAATATCTGCTAATGTACAACCCTAATTTTGCTTCTTTGCACCCCATAAAAGAAATTATGCACCTCGAAGCAAATTTTTGCACCCTAACCTAGAAATCTAGGCTTGGTCCCTGATTCAACCTATCGACCCGCTTACCTGTGGATTTAACACCTGCGGGTGATGAATCACATGAGGATAAAAATCTAGCACCCGTCATTTAGATAGACTGGATGTGGATGACATTAAATCCACGGATTTGACTCGCTACTTACCCCTAGGTACCAGCGTTTCCATCGTGCATGCATTTAACTAGACATACTGACAAGTATACTTCACATGCCACATGCTAACTTGGATATCACCAACTCGGCCTGACTTGAGACACATAAATGAGGTTATTGGGACGTATACCAATTCTCGTGTATCATCAGTACACCCAACTTGTAATCAGATTAACGTTATACGAACCCAATTTTAACCCAGCCATTGCCAACAAACAGTATCACTAGAATGAAAAAGTTAAAATGAACACACAATACCAAAACATTCGTATGAGCATGACTAGTGGTCACTGGAATAACAACTATTGTATTGATTGTTCATTTTAAATGGTCTACATACCTTGAGTATTCTCTTAAGTTGTTACCAAGTTGCAGATCTTAAACAACATGGTGTTGAGTGAATACATGCAAAACCATACAAGAACTTGAAGAACGCATAATTCAAGAGTGTTGAAGATTCAAGAAATCAAGAGCATTAATGAGCTGAAAGTTTGTTTAGTTTTAAATTCATATGTAATTGTTAGTTTTGTCACTAAATTGACAAAGAGGGAGATTGTTTGAGCATCGATTGGTAAAACTTAAGTTTTGGTATGTCTAGCTTGTTGTCGGATTTCGTTGATCAAAACTATATCTTGATTTATAGTCTACTAAGGTCAGTTTTGGACTTGGAATAGAGCATGGTAGTTCAGTATCAAAATTCACCAGTCGACCTTGAAGATTGAAGACTGAAGAACATCAGAGATGTCTACAACAACAAAGGTGTGAAGACGGAAGACTGTTTCGGACAGTTGGCGAATTTATGAATACAAAAGGGTTTTGAACATATGAGACGACTAAATATTCACGAAATGTTTTGGTCTTGTGATATTATGCTCCAATTTATGCTTGTCAGTTCCGGAAAAAATTAACCGTTGTTCTTTGGTAAACCACTTGGTGCATGACGTGTTTATTCGACTAATATATGGTTTCACGTTTCTTCTTTGCGATTTAAGGAAAACTTATCACATGCTTACATGAACAATCTATATGGAGAAGTTATGTTTGCTTGGTTACAAAGTTATTCATACACATGGAAACTAGTTCACAAACTCAGCTTTATTCCAAGCCATGTTCATCAATATAACTTTCTAGAATCTCAATCCTAGCACTTTTTGTCCGGGCTGCGGCTAGAGTAATCCTCTGAAAACCTATGTTTCCTATGGAGAAACTGTATTAGGTTACCACTTTGAAAGTCTTCACTAAGGGATTGAAGCCCGGCCGGACTATCTTTTACCCGATAGACCTTTGTTATCCGAATCTTGTGATTTTGAAAGAAGAAAAAAGTGGTAAAATGATTCGTTCAACTCAGACTTTTGAAGGTTGATTCAGACTTAAATTCTAATGCTAATGATAGAATACTCAAACAAAGATGATATCAACATTAAAAGAATACTGAGGCTAAGATTCCACTATTTATCAATTTTTATGTGATTCAATATTAATAATTATCATGCAATTCATATATTCAATTGATTCTAAACTATTGCCAATATTAGATTTTCAAAATATTAGTTGTTAATTGCAAGCATGGAACATCAAGATCCCTAAGCTAAGCATGCATCATCAAGAGAAAACACAACTAGTTAATAAAAATCATTATTTCAATTTTTGTTTAATGCAAATAACCATAAAAAGAATTGCAGAAATTATAAGTAGATGTTAACACATAATTGTTGGAAAAATAGCTTCCTCCATCGTCTCAACAATGGGGCTATCTCCTCATGCTGAAAACACTCTCAAAATAATTACTCATGGCTCAAAAAGTGTTCACAAATAGAGAGAATAAAGAGTTGAGAAAGAGGGTAACAGTTTGTAACTCAAATCTAGTAAATATTTTTCAGTCAAGGCTGAACCACTTCATATGCGCGTGTTCATCGTTACTTTACGTGTTTGTCATATCTCTGATGTTCTAAGATTTTATAGCCTTTAGATTTCTTTGAATGTTAGCTATCAGATTTTTTGTAGTTACACATTTAGTATCAATGATATCGCCGTATCTTACTGGTATAATAAGATAGAAAAACGTGAGGGGTGATTTTATTTTATTTTTCCGGGCAAATTGTGTTGGAGAACTTTCCTGTTTAGTCCACAAAACCGGACCCGGGTTAATCTGTAATCCAGCGGGAGAATTGATTTAACCGCTGGTCCAAAAAGGTTTTGAATACATAAAATTACCTTCCTTCCCAGAAAAACCACGTCGTTGTCGTTCACAAACCACGTCGTTGTCGTTCACAAAGCAGAAAATCGAAAAACTATTCCCAGATCGAAATCGAAAATTTGGGCACCGAAAATCGAATCAGAAACTATAAAACAAAAATCAATCATCAAAAACCCCATAAAACTAAAAGTTTAAAATCAAATTAGGGTACGGAAATAAAAAAAATCACTGAGATCCAGTGAAAAAAGAAGAAGATCTCTGCTAATCACCAAGAGAAGTACATATTGTTATCCCACAATACATATTGATCCAGCAATACATATTGTTATGTACTGAAGGAAAAAGTGTATTATCCCACGGTACATATTGATCCAGCAAATACATATTGATATGTACTGAAGGAAAATATGTACTGAAGGAAAAAGTGTATCATCCCAAGGTACATATTGATTCAGCAAATACATATTGATATGTACTGAAGGAATTTTTTTATGATCCCACAATGCATAGTAATCCAACACAGCACATATTAATATGTACTTAATGAAAATATGTATCGAAGGCAAAAGTGTAAGGTCCAACAATACGTATCAATATGTACTGAAGGAAAAGTGTATAATCCCACTGTAGATATTCATATGTACTGTTTGATTATAAAAAATCTAAAATAAATAAATCATGATTTTAAGAGAAAAAAAAGTAAATCAAATAAAATAACATCATGTCGATTAAAATCATGTCTTCCTCGTCCTCCAATATTGAAAATTAGATCCAGATGAAAAAAAGAGATTAAAGAGCATAAATCAAAACCCAAAATTACTGAATTTACATATCCTTCTTCTTCTTCTTCGTGGATTTATTTGTGAATCTTCTTGATATTCTTCTTCACTTGTTTCACTTCTTTACCATCACTTAATATAGAACATACCTGGATTGGATGGATATGAAGTTGATTATAGAACACCAAAACGATCTTCAAACGAAAACCCTAAAAACACCAGCAAAGAAGAAAAACAGATCCTAAATATTGGAAGATATAGTTGATTGCAGTAGTTTCTCTGGGTTTTATTCAGCAATCTCCATCGTTAGAGCTCTCCATGTTAGAAAAGGAACTGAAAGCATTAAAATAGATCTGATTAGAAGGTGTTCAATGTATATCGTTGGATAAAGGGTACTTTTGGAATTTTTTAAAGTACATAATAGCATTCGCACATGTGTTGGACGAGCGGGTAAAAAATCTGGTCCAAAAACATGTTTTTGGACCAGCGAAACAAAAGAAAATACGGGTGGACTACACACTAACGGGTTTCTCTCAACTGGATTAACTAGTAATTCCTAGATTGTGGTGCCATCAAAATTTTATGAAAAAAACTGAAGCAGTGAGGCTGAGGCAGGCAAGCAGGTCACATTCCTTTAGGTTCCTACGAGTACACGCTCTCACCCGCACAACAACAACAAAGCTCTGGTCAATCTAGTCACTAAACCCTGATCTATTTCTTCCCCCGTCTCTCTCTATTCTACCCCAACAATCTAGGGTTTTACTTTTTTTTCTACGCGGGCTTCATTATTCTTCCCCCATTTTCAAAAAATTTCTAGGGTTTCTGATAAATCTCTTCCAATGGCTGTAATCGAAACACAATCAAACGGTATACTAACAGGTAATCATTACGAAAACATGTTAAAAGAATCAATAGATAGATTCTTAGAAGAATTTCAGAAAAAGAAAGACACAGATTTCTCTGGTTTCACTTCCATTTTCTTCCGTTTTCTTCAATCCAGACTCATCCCACCACTTGAAACCATCTGGTTTTACTCTAGTGTGAAGTTTCTAAGTAACAAATCTGATGATGATTTGGTTAGACGAGTTTTGGAAATTAGGGATTTGTTTCAGTTACTTTCAGCTTCTTCTGCTCCATGTAATGGGGTGAAATCTATTGCTGTTTTAGCTCCGGTTTTGTTTAAGTTGTATCATTTGGTATCCGAGTTGACGAAGAAAGGCGAGAGGGTGGGGGTAAGAGAGAAGAAAGCGATGAAGGAGATTGAGGGCTTGGTGAATGGTATTGTTGGGTATATTAGCATTTGTGGTTGTAATGGGGGAAATGATGATGGTGGGGATGATTTATCTGTATCTTGTTTTGGGGATTTGGTTAAGGTTTGGACTATTAAAGGGGGAAAGAAGGGTAGAGATGAAGTTTTGAGAGAGTTTTTGCCTCTTGTTAGTGATGAGATTAGAGTTGGTTTTGGTGATGAGGAGGGGATTAAGGTTGATTATCTTGCTGGAGTTGTTATTGTTGAAGCGTTTTTGCTGAGTTTGTGCTTGAAATGTCGTGCTGCTGGTAATGGTGTTTCGAAGGTGGAGTTGGAGAAAGAATTGAAGGCATGGGTTGTTGGTTCAATCACTGGTTTCAGAAACTGCTACTTCTTCGGTATGTGAACTATTTCATTTGTTTGCACCGCACAGATGATTGTTTATTTCTTTATGAGTTATATCAGTCATGTTGTTTTAGGTCTGTTGTCACTTTGTGGTTGCAGCAATATTTAGGAAGAATGTTAAATTGTCATTTATTAATTTGATTTTGTGAATGACCTGTTGATATACATTACGTTTTTTTCCAAATAAGTGCATTATTGCTTGTCTGAATTCTGAGTTTAGGTTTTGTACTGTACATTTTGGTTATGCCCCATGTTTGTTTCTTAAATTACTACCTTAGTTAGCATTCTAGCGTGCAAAATTATGACTCATTGTTTAGCTCAATCAAATTTGCTGTGTTGGGGTATCTTTCTGTATCTGTTTTATGTTATGCGTTTTCCTCGTCCTGTTTGCTTTTTGTTTATTGGTTATGCTCTTTGTACTTATTAGTTTTTTGTTGGTGATTGTCAGGGATACTTCTAAGGATGTTGCTGGAGCCAGCTTTGCCTGTCATTTCCCTACTGGTAAGTCGTGTTGCTGTATTTATTATTTCCCCTTTCACTGAGACTAGGAAGGCCCCTACAGACTAAGCCGTTTGTTAATTATTGTCAAGTATGTAATTGCGGTCTAGTTTCTGGAACTGGATTCCTAATCTTTCACCTGTTTTGGATTTATATGGATTTCATGAAAATAGTCAAGTACTTAAAAAAGTCACTCTGTTTTGTTTTGATTTCTTTTCTGCATCAATGCTAATTGCCAAGGACTTGTATCTTCGGCCTCATTATGGAATCTGTTTTTTTTTGTTGGTAATAGTAGTGTATTGAATTAGGTTTGATTTTCCCATAGAAATAATTTGTTTGTTGTGGCATAGGTGGTTATATTATACTTTCCAATTTTTGCTGCTGAAATTTCAGCTCTTGTGCGCTTCGTGGTTCTTTATGTCCTGTATCTTCAGTTCATATTTCGCTCTATTTTGCTTGAAATGAAACTTGAGTTTCTCCAAAGTTAGGAAAATAAATTCTTTCTTTTGCTTGTGCCCTTTGAATGTTATTGCAAATGCTTCTTTCAAACTTAGTTTCAGATAACTCATTTTATCCAAGCATGATGAAGTACTGAACTATCTTTGATTCTTTAGTGCTGTTAACAATGTAGGTTCTATTGTTTTCACTCTCCAGGGTTCCGAAGATGAAGCTCTGTTGCGAAAAATTCTGTTTGATGCAGTGATTCTGGTGGACTATTCCTTCCTTAATTCTGACAGAGAAACTGGGGCATCAGCTGACTACATGAAAAATCTTGCTATTACAAAATTGATAGTAATTCATGAAGCCACACAGGCTGCAAGGTGAGAGAAGGATATAGTAGTTATATTCTAGATTGTCATGTATAGTTGCTTTGTCGACTCCATTGTCTTAAACCTCAATAACTCAAATTGTATTACTTTTTGCTTTGAGCAGGTCCAACAAGAATCAGACAAAAGCTATTTCTTACATAAATGCTTTCTCTAGATCTCCTTTGCCATCTCAATTGGTCAAGTGGGCCTCTAATCAGATTGGGATAGAACAAAATGCAAATAAACTGAATAACACTACACCTGAGACTCTTATAAGTAAGCATCTTCATTCCTGTAATTTTAGTTAATTGGCGATTATTTTTGTTATTCCCCTCTATTCAGTTTTCCAAATTGCCTTTCTTCATAATAATTTGCTGACTGGAACTATTTTTAGATTGGCTATTGAAGATAGAACAGAAAGGAGTGCAAGTATTTGATCTACGAATGTCAAAACTACGCGCCAAGTTAGTGCTTGATATGTCTAAAATGAAGTATGAGGAGTCAACATTCAAGTCAAACAGCAAGGTGGCAGACGAAGATCTCTTCTTCATTGATACCAAAGGGGGAGCAGAGGAAGTCAGAGATGAAGATGATCAAGAGATGGTCGATAGCGTGGATGCTGCTTTTGTAGCTGCTGCTCGTCAAATTAAAGCATCAAACGAAAAGACAAGAAAGCGCAAAGAAGGGGAAAGGACTAATGCGGGTGCTAAAGTGAAATTCCAAAAGTACGATCTAGATAATAACATCTCCGTGGAGAAGATGTCAGCATCTAGTGACAGTGATGATGGTAAAAGTGGAAGTGAGGTGGATGATCCACTTTCTGAAGATATGGAAGAATGAGGTGGTTTCCTAGAGCAGGAATACGGGCATGATTCACTTGGAAAACCAACCAGGCATGATTCCCTTAGAATACCAACCTAACTTTGAGTCAATAGTTGTTTTTTTTAATGCAGAGCAAACTCATTAGGTGATCTTAATTAGTTTCATGGATAATGTCATTCTGCAACTTTTCCTTCATGCAATCTGGAAATTTGCTGTACAATTTCCTCTTACTTTTTAGGTCTAGCTTGCCTGGCAAACTTTGCAATACAGTCTTCAACTTTGTTACCTTTCCTATTAATATAAATTACATCACAGTTAACAAAATGAGATGAGTTTTGGCTCAACTTGAATTGTAACAGCCTATAACGCTCATGATATGTGGATGTGAAATCGGACGGTTTAGAATTGTGCATGCTCATTGGGGTTTTTATGAGCTTGGGTGCGTGAACTGAGAGTTTTTAGATGTTGGCTCGAGGAAACCCCATGGTAGTTTCCTAAATCAATTTTCCGCGGATTTCCACGGACACGAGTTGTTTAGGTATCTTGTTTATTTTAGGAATGTGTTCTCCAGAGTCCAGACTTCTTTTTCAGGGCAAATTCTAGTTTACTAGTGTCTTTCCCGTGCGTTGCACGGGGTTAAGTAAATTGAATTATTATTTGTGCTAAAAATGTAGAGACGGGTCTCTTCTGTTGTTCCAAGTTTCAAAATATATAGTTAGCAGCTCAGATATCTGTAGCCGTAACTGAAACAACTGGGGCGTCTCTCTGGAGTGCTTAATTATATAATTTGAGCTGAAAATGTAGAGAATGGCTGAGAATACGGAAAGATTGGCACTGGTCATGAGGCCCTGCTTATGTCTTCTTGAAGGAGGTTATCAGATATAAATTGGCAGAGGATATGGAAAAATTGGACTGGTCATGTGCTATAAGCCCTGCTGATGTCTTCTTGAAGGAGGTTATCAGATATAAATATGGTTCAATCACGTATTGTTCTGAATCTTTATATTGGTACTGTTTGATTTGATTAATCCAAAACACGTATTCTAAATTTCTCTTCTAGTCAATGGACTATTTCTAGTATATTGTTGTACAAATCGTTTAAGCATGAGTTATACATGAAAAAAACTTGACACATGAAATTATTTGAGAAAAGTTTTTCTAGAATGTCTTTGACATCACACATTCAAAGTGACCTTCTACGGAACTTTTACTGATCCACATCAAATCCACATATCGGTCATCATAAGGCGACATCAAAGCATTCTTTCCCGCACTAATGGTGTAGGAATAACCCGGAAAGAATAGTACCACAATGCACATTCTGCTTAGCACCATCTGTAGCGGCATACCCAGGCAAGAAAGATGGATTGAATTGTAGAATTGGGTTCACCAAATCAACTGTAGTTTCCAACGATTAACACACATTAGTAAACTTTAGATCATCAAACAGTAAGCAAATGCGTTAAAAAATAGATTCCTTCCTAATACAGTATTATTTACAAATTAACTAATACAACCGAAATATCTAGTACCACGTAAAAAAGTAAAATTCAAAAAACCTTAAAACCTAATGATACTATTAAGCGCGTCTTGTTCTCAACTGTGACTACTTGCTAGTCAGAAGGGTCGAAGTGTTCAGGAATCCTTGGTAACTACCATTGACAAAAAATAATCATAGAGTATACTAATTTGTTAACACAACAATAATAGTTATTAATGGATCATAACTAACCGATTAACCAAGAGCGTTCCGAAATTGGTCACACAAACACTTGGTTTCTTGAATTCCAGCACCACAAAAGTTACTCATCATCTATTTATTCCTTCTTTTTTAATGTAATTGAACCAAACACATCACATGAATGTCCCTTAACCTAAATTATCAACCATTTAAGACACAAAAGAATCGTTAAATCATAACTGTACCCACATCCAAACTAAGAAAACATATATCTGTAAGTAACTTTGGGTAGTGATGTAGTGTTGTAGACGTGAAATGAATGTAATGGGAGGTGCTGGTGGTATGAATGTGAAGATATGGTTGTGAAGATGGAACTGAATGCAAGAGTTTTGGCTGAAAGAATGTGGCTAGTTGCAGCTACAGTCTACTGCATCTTTTCTCTTGACCCAATCTCCATGAATTTGTGCTCTTATTCCTGCCTCACCCGAGTTCAGAAAATCCCTCGTTCACTACCAGAGATCAATGGCAGCAACACTCTTCTTAACCTATTTTCCTTGACATTACTTGAGAAAAGTTTTTTAAAAGTGTATAAACATCGCAGATTCAAAGTTACCTTCTTTGACGAAACTTTTACTAATCCAGATACCCCGCCCATAAACATCAAATCCACATATCGGTCCTGATTAGCTGACATCAAAATATTCCAACAGCCATTTTGGATGGCTTTGCTGTCGTCTTTCCTGAAAATGCAACAACATTGTGACATACATTTACAGCTCTTCTCAACGAAGAAAATAACACAAAGAATAGTACATAAATAGTACTACTTACGGATGGAAACATATTGGAACTTTGTTATGAAGTATTTCAGGTATGATAAATGATGGTGTAAGAGACTCACACTGAGATCTAAAATTGTAAAATACTAATAAAAAGGACTTACGCTTTGATCAACTCATGGAAGCATCAGAATAAGGACATTGAATCAATTACCTCGGTTCTTTTATAATCACCACTGCAAAATATATATATATATATATAAATATAAAATTCCTATATGTTTAATCAAAAACAAAGACATACCATAGAAAACAAATGAAAAAAATGTGATATGAAGAGAAAATCGTGAGTAGAAATGAATCCGCAGGAGTAAGGCGTTTTTGAGCCACGACACACCACAAATTTGAACACGACCAAGGATTTATTGATAAGGAAAGAGTGTCTAATAAGTCATTCAAAAATAACTTTGCATTCAGGGGATACTAATATCTACATATAACTCTCTAATGGAGCCCATCCAAACACCATCAGTACCTAATTTCCCACACAAGACAATTTGGAATCCTCATGTCCCACCAAAAATCTGCTTCTTCTTTTGTACGGCAACCCTCGACAAAATTACTACTCAAGACTCTCTCCAACGTAGAAACTATAAACTTGCCAGCAGGTGTCCGTTTTGCTTGTCTGCCTGTGAATCCACTGAGCATTTGCTTTTGACCAGCCATTTTACTCGCAAGGTGTGGTCTCTCATCCTCCCAACCCATTTACCATGGTCTCCTCCCACATCAGTTCTTCAATTAGCTCCCATTTGGTCAGCCAAAGGCATCACAGGGCCTGCTAAACTAATATGGGACATGGTACCTGCTGCTGTTCTCTAGGCCATATGGAATGAGCGTAATAGAAGAATCTTTTAGGAAAAATCCCAGTCTCATTTTCAGGTCAGCGTCGACGTCATAGCATCCCTTCTCGCCTGGAGTGCAGCATTCAAAAGAAATTTTAACTTTAGGTTGGACTGGTGCATCTTCTCATGGGATAGCTTGTTCCATTAACTTTGATACGTCAAGTTCCCTTGTTGTTTTACTTCCATTATGACTGGACTATATCCCTTGTTATTTTTGTACTTTTTTCAGTTTTCAATTTTCTTCGTCTCTTGTAATTCTTTCTTCTCTCTTCAATAAACTCTCCTTTTCTCGATCAAAAAAAAAAAAAAATCTACAAATACTGGAAGAAAAAACATGCAACCACTTGTTATTCTCGTCTTAGGTATTCCACCTCAAATCTTTACAAACACAGTAGACTGCAGATCCCACTATCATTAACCTACATGGATGCAAAATTTAATAAATCCAAAAAGAAATACAAAGTTGGAGGTACACTTTCACTTCCAATAGAAATGGCTGTTTAAATCTTTAAAATTTCTCCCAATCTTAAAGAACCATCATTCTTATCTCTGACGAAGATGTAAGAGGAACCATCCTTGAATATTCCAAGATTGGAATATGCTTTGTTAACCACCATGGATTGCAATTAGCATCTAGCATTACAGCGTGCATAGTAAAGTATTTTCTTGCTCAAAGTATGCATGCGTCTAAATCTTGAGAACAATTTAAGGATGAAACTCGAGGTAAGTAATGCATTTGTTACCTGAAGCCGAACCGGGATCCTTTTTTTCTTTTAACAACAGTCCAGAGCGGATAGAACCACCAAGAAAGAAAAACAAAGAAGACATAAGAGATTCAAAAATCATGGAATCACCAAAATTGTAAAAAATCTAATAAAAGAGAATCACGCTGCGGTCTAGTTGAAGAGAATCGAAAACTCATGGAAGCATCAAAATTAAGGACATCGAATCAATTACCTCGGTTTTTTTATGATCACCACTGCAAAAACTAAATATAAAAATACCAATCATATATGTTGATTCAAAAAAACACATGCCACAGAAAATAGAAAAAGAATGATATGAAGAGAAAATCGTGAGTAGATATGTAATCGTGAAAGAACCCCGAATGACGTGTTTCGTCTCTTGTTAGTGACGGTGTTGCAGCAGGCTCTATATTTCGACGATTTTTTCACCATTTTTTCCCCTAGAGATTTCAGAGTGAATAGAAGAGACTTAGGGCTTCTGATGGAGAGAATGGGAGGAGAAAAATTCTGATTCTGTTTGTAGGGTTTCTCAGAGATTTAGGTTATCTTCTGTACGTGTAGGGTGAGTAATCTTCACCACTGGTGTTTGGTGTGCACGTAAAATTTGCAAATAGTTTGAAAACCTTGATTTCTATTGGCTCTAGAATCCAAGCTTTTGGCCTAACTTTCAATGTGAGGCCAGCAATTTCCACTCAAAGTATATATACAATACTTTATACCTAAGTCTATAAATACGAGTCATAAACCTTTGGGTTTTTGTATCGTGTGAATCCTGAGAGTTGCTTGAAGAAACAAGTTCCATTCTCTGATTTTGAAGAAGAAGTTTATTTTGCTGCAGAAAGGTAATTCTTTGTGTTCTTGTTTGATTTCAGCATAGTTTTTATTGATTATAAGCAAATCATAAGCACAACCAGATTAAGAATCTGTTCTTTTGTTTTTTTTGTTTACAGATAACAAAATCATGAGTAATCCAGTCGATTACCCGCCTGTGTTTGATGAAGAGAGTGGTAATCTGCACGAGAAACACTGTGAACCTGTTGATGATGCTGAAGTTTCTTCTTCTTCGTCAGGTCCTTTTGATCTTCATACCACTAAGAATGCTTCTATTGATAGTCTCGAAAATTGGAGACGAGCTACATATCTTGTCTTGAATCAACGCCGTCGGTTCCGATACACATTGGACTTGAAAAAGGATGAAGAAAAAGAAGAAACTATAAGCAAGATCAGAGCACATGCTCAAGTCATACGGGCTGCAGTTCTTTTCAAAGAGGCTGCTGTTAAAACCGATGTGCAGAAGCCGTTTGAACCTGCAATTCCTCATGGAGATTTTGGTATTGGACCAGCTCAGCTAACTGATATGACAAGCAATAATGACTTTGTTGCCTTAGATCAGCATGGTGGTGTTAATGGATTGTCAGAGATGTTAAAAACAGATGCGAATAAGGGTATCACCGGAGATGATGATGATATTCTTAGTCGGAAGAACATATTTTGGTCAAACACTTACCCTCAGAAGAAAGCTCGCACCTTCTGGAGCTTCCTTTGTGAAGCTTGGCAAGACCGGACGCTTATCATCTTGATAATAGCCGCAGCAATATCTTTGGGTTTGGGGATTAAGTCAGAGGGTTGGAAAGAAGGATGGTATGATGGTGGGAGCATTGCGTTTGCCGTTATTCTTGTTATAGTTGTTACTGCTGGCAGCGACTATAAACAATCTCTTCAGTTTCAAAGTTTGAATGAGGAAAAAAGAAACATACATATGGAGGTCACCAGAGGTGGTAAAAGAGTTGAGGTTTCGGTATTTGATATCGTTGTTGGTGATGTTGTGCCTTTGAAGATTGGTGATCAGGTCCCTGCAGATGGAGTTTTGATTTCTGGGCATTCTCTTGCTGTTGATGAATCTAGCATGACTGGGGAGAACAAGATTGTTCAAAAGGATCGTAAGCATCCGTTTATGATGTCTGGTTGCAAAATTGCTGATGGTTATGGCACTATGCTGGTAACTGGTGTTGGGACAAACACTGAATGGGGAAAGCTGATGGCTAAAGTATCAGAGGACAATGGCGAAGAGACTCCTTTGCAGGTACGGCTGAATGGTGTTGCAAGTTTTGTTGGTATTGTTGGGACCGTGGTAGCTGGTTTCGTGTTGGCTGTTCTTGTGATTAGATATTTCACTGGCCATTCTAGATCAAATCCATTCATCCCAGGGAAAACAAGTGTTGGTGCTGCAGCGGATGCATTTATTAAAATCCTCACTGTTGCAGTCACCATTGTGGTCGTTGCAGTTCCTGAAGGTCTTCCTCTTGCCGTCACCTTGACCCTTGCTTATTCAATGAAGAAGATGATGGTTGACAAGGCTCTGGTGCGGAGGCTTTCTGCCTGTGAAACTATGGGATCTGCAACAACTATTTGCAGTGATAAGACTGGCACATTGACCTTGAATAAGATGACTGTGACCGAGGCTTATATTGGGGGAAAGAAGACTGATTCTCCTGACAACATCTCCTTGTTATCTGCCACTGCACATTCTCTGATTAAAGAAGGTGTTGCACTGAACACCACAGGAAGTGTGTTTACCTCTGATAGTGGTGAAGTTGAGATTTCCGGGTCTCCTACAGAGAAGGCGATTCTTTCGTGGGGTGTCAAGCTTGGGATGAACTTTGAAGAGCAAAGGTCTCAGTGTAAACTTCTTCACGTTTTTCCTTTTAACTCGGAGAAGAAACGAGGGGGTCTTGCTCTACAACTGCCTGATTCTAGAGTTCATATTCATTGGAAAGGTGCTGCTGAGATAGTCCTGAGCTCATGCACAGAATACCTTGATGCGGATGGATCCTGCAAAAGAATGGATGAGGGCATGGTGAAATATTTCAAGGACGCCATTTCAGAGATGGCTGCAAATAGTTTGCGATGTGTTGCTCTTGCCTGCAGATCATATCCAATAGAGAATGTTCCGAAAGATGAAGATAGTTTGGCCGAGTGGGTTATCCCTGAAGATGAACTAGTTTTGTTGGCTATCGTCGGGTTAAAGGATCCTTGTCGTCCAGGAGTTAGAGAAGCTGTAGAACTATGCACCAAGGCTGGTGTTAAGGTACGCATGGTAACCGGAGACAACCTTCAGACAGCGAAAGCAATAGCTCTGGAATGTGGAATTCTTGCTTCTGACGTGGATGCTACGGAGCCAACTCTCATTGAAGGAAAGAGATTCCGCGAGTTGTCTGAATCCGATAGAGAAGAAATTGCAGGAAAAATTTCGGTGATGGGTAGGTCTTCTCCCAATGACAAGCTGTTGCTTGTTCAAGCACTGAAGAAAAGAGGTCATGTTGTTGCAGTGACTGGGGATGGCACCAACGACGCTCCTGCACTGAAAGAAGCTGATATTGGTCTTGCCATGGGGATTCAAGGAACTGAAGTGGCAAAGGAGAGCGCAGACATTATTATACTGGATGATAACTTTGCTTCTGTCGTAAAGGTTGTGCGCTGGGGAAGGTCTGTGTATGCAAACATTCAGAAGTTCATCCAGTTCCAGCTCACAGTTAATGTTGCTGCTCTCGTCATCAATGTTGTCGCTGCAGTGTCTTCTGGTGAAGTTCCCTTGAACGCCGTCCAGCTTCTCTGGGTTAATATTATCATGGACACTCTTGGAGCACTTGCATTGGCCACGGAACCACCAACAGATCGTCTAATGGACAGAGCTCCAGTTGGTCGAAAGGAACCGCTCATTACAAATATCATGTGGAGGAACTTATTTGTGCAGGCAATATACCAAGTGACTGTGCTTCTCATCCTTTACTACAAGGGTGAGAGTGTCCTGGGTTCAAGTGAGCATGATATCCAAGTGAAGAATACTTTGATCTTCAACTCATTTGTCCTTGCGCAGTTATTCAATGAGTTCAATGCACGAAAGCCTGATGAGTTTAACGTTTTCCCGGGAATCACCAGAAATCGCCTGTTTATGGGCATCATCTCAGTAACTCTTGTGCTTCAGATCCTGATCATCTTCTTTCTGGGGAAATTCACCAGTACCGTACGACTAAGTTGGCAATTATGGCTGATTTCTGTTGCTATTGGTTTTCTCAGTTGGCCTTTAGCAGCTGTTGGGAAGTTTCTACCAGTCCCTGCAACTCCCCTAAGCCATTACTTCACAAGACTATTCCGCAAATTGTCTTGTTGCAATTCCTCCTGAATGAGGTTCGAGGTTCTGTAGGCGTAATTTTTTAGTAATGGATGTTTAGGATTGTGTTTTTATTTATTCTTTTGCTCAGTCAATTTGAATTTTATTATGTGATTAGATTTGATCAAATGTTAATGACATGTTATGGTGTTTGCAAAAAAAGTAAAAATTACATTAGATTTTTACCAAGTAACACCTCAACTAGTATTTACTGCTGTCATAAAGTATGGATGTATTTACATTATACAGTTCTCATCTATCTTCTGGTTAGTATTTTGTGGTTCCTGGTTCACAGGCAGAAATAATCCCCATGACGCCAAAACCTTCTGTTTGCAACTGTTTTAGAATTTCAAAGTTCAAATAATCTCTTGAATCAAAAATTTGAGGAACCCGAAAATCGATAAATGCAGCAGCTTCAGTAAACAACTGGAGTTTCTGAACAGGTGCAACTTAACCAAGAAACATCAATGAAAACAAAGAAAATTGTTAGAAGCAGGCAGGGCATCAACATTTTCCTTTTTCCTAGACAAAATCAGCAAGGTTGGCTGCATAAAATTTATGGCACAAACGAAACAAGAAAAGCAATATGCATTCAGAAGTTAAATTCTGATATAAGTGAAACCTTACCTGATCGTCTTTCCAATGTCATTTTGAACATGTCAGATGAGAATTAGAAAAATCTGGCAGAGAGACAATGAGCAGACTTGCTCGCAGCTGCATCAAATGGGAACTTCTTGGGTAAACAAAGCATCTTAGATTATGTGAAGTTTATATCTTGATCGACTCAGTCGTGTAATAGATCCCATTCTTTCTTTAGCTCCATGGCACATATATCAACATTCATGATTTTGCCTGTGGGGATCTGAGAGTGTGAAATTCAGCATGAATGCAACCTGAAATGAGGAATAAACGTCTTATCAATATAACAAGGAACTGGTCATTAACAGAGCAGGAATAACAAAGTCACAGCAACAACGATTCTCTTTTCTCAGAAGTCATAACTAATATGATGCCACGCGAATAATCTACCTAAGAACATATATCAGAATATGATGCCACGTGGGAAATAATCTGTAGTTCTATCATGTCCTTTCCTAATGTGCGCGCTTGTAGCTGAGCTATTTTGTGACACATCCCAATAGCGAGTCATATAAGCTGTTCATCGGGCAATCACCAATAATCCCTACAAGAGCAAGAACCATTCTGGAAGTGGTGGAAACGAGTAACATCCCGGATAATAATATCTCTATCAATGACTTCTGAGAGGAGTTTCATCGCATTATGACAGTCTCCACATATGCGCAGATTCTTGAAAATCCGTATGGGTTTTGCAGGTCCCTTGCTTATGAGGGCAAAGGCAAGGGCCAATCTTTCACTGTGATAGATGAGACTTTCTTTTTTCTTTTCATCAGATACATTATTAAGCACAAACTGGGTGTCTGGAACATATCCTGCTGCTTTCAGTTTCTGGTCCAGTTCCCCCAACTTCAGATAAATCTCTTTTACCTTTGGATGAGAACCGTCTTTAGATAGAAATGTATGAAATTCACCATTAATCTCAACCCAGCTACACCCTGGTTCTTTTTTCACACCTTGGCTAGACATCTTCAATCTGACCTTTTTCACATCACCCCACATTCCCTTTGCTGCATAAATGTTGGATAGCAAAATATAAGTCGAGTCTGTCTCGGGTTCAAGTTGGAAAAGTTTTTCCGCGGCTCTTTCTCCAAACTCCACATTACCATGCATTTTACAAGCACCCAAAACTGTCTGCCAAACCAATGCATTAGGCATGATATTCATTTTCTCGATGAAGTTTTCTACCTCGCCAAGTTTACCTGCCCGACCAAGGATATCAACCATACAAGCATAGTGTTCAATTGTTGGAATAATGCCATAAACTTCTTTTATTGATTCAAAATGTTGTTTTCCTTCTTCGACCAAACCAACGTGGCTACAAGCTGAAAGTACACCTATAAAGGTTATCTCATTGGGTTGTATACCTTCATTTAGCATACTACTAAATGTCTCAAGAGATTTCTCTCCATCTCCATTTTGAGAGTACCCACAAATCATTGTGTTCCACGAAACTATATCCCTCGATTCTGAGCTTTCAAATACCTCCTCTGCATCTTCTATGGCCCCACATTTCCCGTACATATCTACAAGAGAACTCGTAACAAACACATCACATGATTGACCAGACTTGATGACCTGTGAATGAAGTTGTCGGCCACTTTCCAGAGCCGATATGGTAGAACAACCTCTTAAACAGCTAGCCAGAGTGAACTCATTAGGGTTCACACCTTCTCGCTGCATTTGGCGGAAGCACTCAAACGCCTTTTCCCCTTGATTTGCCTGTGCATACTCACTGATAACTGTGGTCCAAGTGAATAAATCTCGTTCTTTCATTCTTTTGAAAACCTTGTGCGCACTTTCCAAGCACCCACATTTGGAGTACATGTCTACAAGTGATGTTCCAACAAAATCATCCGTTTGTAGATTGTTCTTAACAATTTGGCCATGGATTTGCTGGCCAAAGCTCATATCTGACAGGCTAGAACAAGATCTCAAGGTGCTAATGAATGTGTATTCGTTGGGTTTAAAACCTTCCATAACCATCCTATTGAAGATCATTGGTGCCTGACTACAAGCATCACCTTCATGGAACCCAGACAAGAAGGCGTTCCATGAAATGACATCCCTGTCTTTCATGGCCTCAAACACCCTGAAACCATCTTGAACTGATCCCGATTTCATGTACATTGTGATAAGTGCATTACTGACTGATTTATCAGAGTCAAACCCAGATTTGTATATGCAGGCATGGACACTTTTGCCGTATCGGAGGTCACTTAGGTTGGTGCTAGCACTAACAACACTAGCAAAGGTATATTGATTCGGTCTAAGACAAGCTTTCCCCATGTCAGCAAATAGTTTTGTTACTTCAAAGGTTTTTCCTTGCTGATCAAGACAAGCAATCATTGTACTCCAGGCCACCACATCTGGATTTAAAACTCTAATGAATATTTTTTGTGCATCTTCAGCCAGTCCACACTTGGAATACATATCAACCAGACTGCTGCTCAAAATCCCATCAAGTTCAGTTCCAGTCTTGATTGCAAGAGAATGAACTATCTGACCTTCTCTTGCGTTTCCTAAGCTTGCACAGCCCTTTAGCACACTGGATAAAGTAAACTTACTGAATTTCATATCTGACTCATACATTTTATGGAAAAGATTCAAAACCCTTCTCCCATCACCAATCTTAGCATACCCATTTAGCAATGCATTCCACGATACGACATTTAGTTCAGGTATGTTAAATAACACTCCCTCTGCAAGTTCCATCTCACCACATTTTGCATAAAGATCGACAAGAGCAGACCCAACAAATACGTCCCCTAGAACTCCAGCTTTTACCACTTCTCCATGCATCTGCTTCCCAAATTCCAACGCCAAACACATAGAACAAGCCTTTAAAGCAGAAGCAAAAGCAAACCCATTTGCCAAAATACCTTCACTTCGCATCCGACGAAACAAACCAACACCCTCATAACCATTTCCTGCTGCAGAATAACCCGCAATCAACGCAGTGAAAGACACAACATCACGTTCCGGCATTTCATCAAACAAACGATGAGCAAGCTTCAAATTCCCACATTTTACATACATATTTACAAGACATATCCACAAATATGAATCAGGGTTCAACCCACTAATAATCACCTTCCCATGAATTGCTTTACCATTACAAAGAGACCCTTTTGTTGAACAATCCTGAAGCAATCCAGAGTACATCTTCAATGTCCCCTTATCATAAAATTTTGGTACTACTCGTTCAACACAACTAGTTGAATTCAAAGGTGATGAATTCATCACTAAACTGGGTTTCTTCTTCTGCACCATCTGATGTGATTTTACAGAAGAAATCACTGAAGAATCATTGTTATTGTTAATACTAGTTGTATTGCAAAATGGGTCTGGTTCTATAAAGTTGAAAGACCATAATAAGGATAATGTAGACATATCACAGCAATGTAAAAATCTGGGCTTGTTCTTTTTCAGTCCGTGATGATGATAACGTAATGGAAAGAACAAACCACGGAAACTAGAATGTGTCTTAAGCATTAACAGCAGCAACTTGTCAGAAAGTGGAGGCGTGATGCCAAAAGAAGAAGGGGAAGACGTATTATTCCTAGAATCATATTATTGGGGTTTTAAAACGGATGGGAATTTGGCACGATGGGGGCTGCATAGGGTCATGAAGTAGTAATTCTTACAATCCCTTATCATACTATTTTATATGATTCCTAATTTGCCCTCGATTTAATTATGATTAGTGAAAGATTATCTAAACTAATCATCCGACTAAATCTTTTGAAAATCATTTTCTTTTTTCTTTTGATTTAGAAGGAGGATGATTTTGATGAACTTTTTTTGAAAACTTTGGAAGAACCCAATGAAAAACATCCTGAAAATAGCCAGAAAAGCCTTGTAAACCTCTCCCAATCACAATTTTGTTGATTCGAATCCTTCAAAATCAGGATCAAAATCCGGGTATTTCAACAATACGGCTGGGACGTAGTTTTCGACCTAACCGTGAATACCGTATATGGTTAGGAATAGAAGGATTCCAAACTGTAAACAATAGTTTACGGCTGGGAAATGAAGAACTCCTGGCCGTAAGCTCTTCCAGGATCACCTGTGTCTGCATTATGGCTAGGTTCAAATCACGGCTAGGTTTTCCTAGCATTTTTCCCAGCCTAAGCACATGTTATGGCTTGGAATATCTGGGCGTACTCAACCTGTGATTTTTTTCCTTATTATCAGAACAACTTACAGCTAGTTTTTCCTAGCCGTAACTAATAATTCCTGCCGGGAAACCCGGTCGATTGTACTACCACGGCTAGAAAAACCTAGCCTAAATCAGGCCTCTGTTTTTTCCCCCTGTGATTATCAGAATTACTTATGACTAGGAAATCCTAACCGTGAACAACTAATTACGGCTGAGAAATAAAATCTTCCCAACCGTATACCTATTTGGCGGCTAGGAATTCTATTTTTCTACCCATAATATAAGATTTATGGTTGGGAAAATAAGAACTCCCTGGTGTAAACAGCTCCAGAAAATGATTTTTTTTTACCCGAATCTAATCGAATCATATTTCTTAGTTATTCACAAGCAAAAATAGATAATGGGTTTCCTTTATTTTTTTTATTTATATGATCATCATTATCATCATGATGAAATTATGATCATCATCCTCATCGTGATTTATGAATGGGAAGAGAATGAGGAGAAGATAATAGTTTTGGTTTTTTTTATGATCATCATCATCATGGTGACATCATGATTTGTGAACAAGATGAATGAGAAGATAATATATATTTTTTAATGATCATCATCATTATCGCAACTGATGAATAAGAAGAGAAGGAGAAGATAATTGATTTAGATTTTTTTTTAATGAATAGTGAGATTTTGGTTTATTTATGTGTAAGGGTAAATTTGATTTTTTATAAGGATTAGGTCCCCCTATCCATGGTTTGGTTTTAATTATCATTTTAAGCCCCCAAAAACTTAGCCCCCTACATCCCCAATAATAAGATTCTATTCCTATGGGTCTTTCTATTTTCCTTTCGAATAATATGGATTCTTATTTTTAAGACAATGGCTTGTGGCTATGGGAATAAATTAGGGTTGCAAAAAGTGCCCGGTGGCTTGTGGCCTGTTAGGTCAAAGAGAGTTTATGGGCGCCCGACAACCTGTCATGGACTTGCACAGGTCTTCCCGATTATTTAGGTGGGTGGATGCAGGATTGTACTCAAACAATTTTGCTTAGCCTTCCTGATAGCATGTTCATATTTATTCAAAGTTTCTACAACCACAATTTATGTTTTTACAATGTATTTTTCGTACTCACAAAATATGGGTGCACATTCCGGCTTATATTATTAGCCGTTAAAACTTTCAAATCCACCTCCCTCTTTTACTTTTGTTTTTCTATCACTTTGATTTTATTTTGACTTTTAATTTTCCTATTATCTCTTCCCTTCCAACACAGAAACTCTTTCTTTCCTCGTTCTTTGCCCTCTGTTTGGATTGCGATTAATACATTTTTTTTTTTTAATCTTTTTCATAGTAAGGATTTGATTTAATAGAAAAAATTTAAAAAATTCTCATCAATAAGTTTCGAGAAAAAAAAAAACCTTTCAAGTTTCACCCTAAAATAAAGGAAAAACCTAGAATAACAAGCCAAAGAAAACATTAATGGTGATTTAGAATTCAATATATAAAGGAAACATTAAGATTTTTAGTATTCAAATCTTGATGATCAATTCTTTTTTTTATGCAAATCAACATATTCAATTGATTCTGGACGCAACACCAGTAAAGTTTTGGATTGTTGGAAAACCAACACTACGAAAAAGTTTACAAGATAGTGAAGATTTGTGATGATTTTTGAAAATTGAGAATTCATATGTTGAAGTTATCGATTCATTAAGTGCGTTTGAAACAAACATTAAATTCAATCAAATGTGTTTAAAACAAACATTAAATTCAATCGAAACTTATGGCTTTCTATTACGGAAATAATATAAATTTTAGTCTTTAAGCTCCATACACTAATTTCTATTTCATAAGATATTGGTCTCTAATTACAACGTAAGATCCTACGAATCTTCCTAAGTGAAACTGAAATTATAGGTTTTCTAAAAGAATTACACCATCCTTCTATGATCAGTGCATCTTTGTATGAAATTCCCCTGTTAAGGTTGGCCAGGCCCAACAATGCCTTCCTACGAAAAGAGAAAATACAATCCTCACTAATCCCCAGTGCTGGATTAACAAAGTGTTAACTTATTAAGACTAATTAATCTTTAACTTCCTATCGTTATTGGTGTAACCTAAAAAATTTACTTCATAAGAAATACATACAAACCAAAACACGAAATCATTAAACATATTAAACAATTTAATCATCAAAATTATTAAACTTTTTGACTTCTTTATAGCTTTTGGTGATTAAAATTTATCTCACAACCCAACCGACTTCTAAACTAATCTAATTCACTAACTGACACTGGATATTCCTATTGTCGCTCACGTAAGATTTAATAGTGAGCTCTGATACCAACTTTGTAGCGCCCCAAAATTAAGCTACTTACTAATCCAAGAGATCAACTACATAATGAGGCATTAAGGATCTAAATCATTTACTTAAACATTCAATTTGGAAATCTGGTACAAAACTTAACCCATACACTCTGATATTACATAAATGAAAATCTCTCAAGTTATATAAATACAATGATGTGTTGTTTTACAAATCAACAAAACAATACATATATAAAAGATATATACAACATCTTTAAAATTCGATAAAGCTTTAAGGTACGAAAAC
This sequence comes from Papaver atlanticum, assembly GCA_023531105.1. Taxonomy (NCBI): domain Eukaryota; kingdom Viridiplantae; phylum Streptophyta; class Magnoliopsida; order Ranunculales; family Papaveraceae; genus Papaver; species Papaver atlanticum. The sequence goes on along the minus strand of JAJJMB010011750.1, from coordinate 2,089,513 downwards.
GGATATCTTCACGTACACCATCTCTTCATATAACTGAAAGGCTGAAGTAGAAACGATTGAGCACATCATCCCATAGGGGTGCTCAGTGGAAAACAAATACAACATCCAGGTAATCACTAACATCTTTTAAACACAACACATAGAAAAAGATCACTCCAATATCTTTCCCTCAGACCCAAAATTTTCTACGGAAATGACATTAAAATAGCCTAAACATGTGTTACCCTAACCTCGTCATACTCGATGGAGAAGACGATGCTAAGATAACTCCAGTCTCAAATGATAACATCATCCACACGAAATGCGTACACCCCGTGGTTCAGGTACCCCCATCAATGTCTAGAACATATAAGAAAGATTTGATTACTATGACCTCAACAACAGATTCATGAAGAGCCCTATCCGCTCATGAATCTAAAACGAATATGATCATAGAAACCCAGTCATTCTACTAAAACTGAACAATCAAGGATAATATACATACGTCCAATTTCCCAAAATAAAACAATTATACGATATTGGCTGCTTTTATCCCCTATTAGAGAGACTTATGCAATATGATTTCTTAATCCCTTCACTTTTGTGTCCTAGTTTCTTACTAAATTTGTCCTCTAAAAACCTAGGTTTCCTCTGAGAAACATAATTAGGTTACGACTTAAAAACTTCACTTAAGGATTTGTGAAGCCCGGTCTGATTATCTTTACCTGATAGTTCGTTTATCTGGATCTTGTTCTTATTGATCTTCGAGGTTCTTGTTATCTCACATCAGGAATGAGATACATATAAATCACAAAGTTCTCTTTTTCTCGGACTTTGTGATTCCTCAAGATAGATATATAAACCTTTTTTCGATTTGTTTGGATTTCTCTTGAGAAGTGGTTAGTAATCCAGGATTCTCATCTAACTGAGTATAATTGTTCCAGATTCGTAAGGTTTGTCGGACTTTGTCTATTGCAAACAGATTTCCAAACCTAGATCGGAAAATCAAAAGGGAAACCAAATTGGCTTATCTTTTAGATGCAGATTGGTATCAAAAGTCTTTACTTCGGTTGAAGCAACTCTTAGAGGACCAACACAACTGAGTATCAAGATAATTATAGGTTCAATGAAGTGCTTGTTTAACAACCTGGATTTTTGAGTTAAAAAATCATTATATATCTCTATTATTTAATAAAGACCACTAGTTGTTCAAGAAAATGATAGGTTCATTGATTTAACAAGACGAACTTTGCTTGTTGACTTGAGAACAGATTCTCTTGTTAAATAGCTACATATTTAACAAGAGTATATAACTTAGTTTTAAAACTTATATTATTGGAATCTAAGTAATATAACATAGCAAGAGTAGTATAATGTTTTTCCAACAACCAAAATTAAAATATTCATGATAGGAAGGCGTCAGATCAATCCAAAATTGATAATTTAATTCCGGAATATCTTAAAGGACCTTCAATGCATCTTAATAGAAAACTATAATATTATCTACCAATTTCATATGATAAGCTTTATATACATATGTATAATACCAATATTGTTCTTAGGGTTGGGTGTCCAATGGATGGGTGATGTTCACCCGCGTTGAACCCGTGAAAACTGGGGATTTCAAAATCTACTCATGTCCAATCCGCATATAGACGGATTGTGTGTCCACCTGTCAAAATACAGATAAATTAGTTAAAATCCACGAATTTAGGTGTTTTGACAATTGAGGCATTCAGACTTTTATTTTGTGTAATAGGTCATTTCATCCAATGGAAAGCATGGGTTTCATTTGCATTCAACATGAATAGATAGTCTTTTGAGAATAATTTTCTGGTAAATCCTTATTGATTTTTCAATCCAGAAGAATAAGCTTTTACTCTTCATTAGAAATGATACCAACATCAATCAAGTTTTGGGTAGCAACAATATCAAAGACTACCTCAACTGCGCATCTCCAACAGTAACAACAAAGATCTCAACTCTCCTCTGGTTCCGATTCAGACTCCTTTAGAAACAAGACCTTTTAAGACACAGATAAAAGAAACTACGATGATACTAAAGACACCAACGTCAACAAGTTTCAGAAGACTGATTTTTATGAAAACCCAAGACGAGCCAGACCGATTCCACTTCAGGATAACATATTTAGGTTATTCAGGTTACCGATGTTAATGAAACTTAATGTTACCTATGTCACTGCAACTTACTGTTACCTATGTCACTACTACTTCGAAAAAATTATAATGGTTGGATATATGGATCTTGTTACATCTAAGTCATCTTTATTATCATATTGAAAAAAAAACCTTGAAAAGTGGTTAGATTTTTTTATGCTGGCATTTTTACTATTAGAAAATTTGTTATGTGGTTTGGATGAGTTTATTTTGAATTAAATCAGGCTACTTGAACTTGTCTTGTTAGTTTGGAATCAGATTGGCATGGCTTAGGTTCTTTTCAGATTATGTCCTGCAACTATGATACTAAGTCATTAGAATGATGTAGTACATCTTTATCTGTATCAACAATGGTTGTTGATCCCTTGCTTCTGTATCAACTATAATTGTTGATCCTTGCGAACGTATCAACTATTACAGTTGATCCCATCCGTCTGTTTCAGTTTACTTGCCTTGCAAGTCTTTTGTTTCCTAGTTTATTTAGATTTCCTTTTTCTTTTCTGTTTAGACGGTTCTTGAGAACCTATGTAAAGGCTTTGCCTTTTTTGTTTTGGAAGACATCTTATTATCAATATTATTATCAATTCAATTATCAATTTTACAACTTATATAATCTTGATCCTTGAATTAGATTTTAGTTAAGTTTCTGACGAAACTTAAATTATCTTCACAACCCTAGCAACTAGTTTGGTTTCTCCTTATCTGTACTACACTAGTTGGTATCAGATACAGCGTTTTTAAATTTTTATCTAGAAACAGATCCGTGAACAACTTCCGCACCTCAAAACCCTATTTTATTTTTTTCAATGGAAAAAGCTAAAATTGAAACACTTATGAAAGAACTCTTGAAGAATACATTCACTGAGATTACAACTTCTATTACTTCTCTTGAGACCAAGCTTGAAACCAAGATTGATAAATCTAAAAGTTCTCTAGAGACAAAGTTAAGAGTTCATGAAGAGTGCATGCTCAAATTATGGAAACAAGCAGGATTCGAAGACAAAGATATGCCTAAGTTAGTTGATGACAATGAAGAAGAAGGAGAAAAACCAACGGGAGAAAAAGAAGATGATAAAACAAAGAAAATTAAGGAAAGTTCTTTTGTTCAGAATACTTCTATTCCTGAGCCTATTTCACATCATCTTCAACACAAAGAACCTTTTGAAGGTTTTCTTAACAAAAAACCTGTTGTTTTTCCTATCAACTATGATGATGATGATAAAGCTGGAGAAATCCAAGAACAATGGTGGATTGAAGAAAAACGACTAAAATCTGGTATGATTTCTTATGGAACTTTACCCAAATATAAGTTGAAGGATGATATCCCTAACTTTCATGGTGGCCTCCAAATTGAAGATTTGCTGGATTGGTTTTATGAAGTCGATTCATTTTTCACCTTCATGGAAGTTCCTGACTCTTCTAAAGTTAAACTGGTTGCATATAAACTTAAAGGTGGAGCTGCAGCTTGGTGGGAAAAACTCAGTGAAGATCGACGCAATGCTCAAAAACCTCCTATACGTACTTAGACTAGGATGAGAGATTTATTACGCGATAATTTTTTTCCAAGAGATTATAAACAACAACAGTTTATTAAACTTCAAAACTGCCGACAAGGAGCCAGACTTGTTGAAGAATATATAACTGAGTTCTATGCTTTAATTGCTCGTAACCAATTGAATGAAACTGAAGAGCAGTTAGTTACACGTTTTGTAGACGGTTTGAATGACTTAATTCAACAAGGGATGACACAATCAGCGTTTACTATGGTTGAAGCGATACAACAAGCTCTTAAAGTTGAAAGGCGCGTACTCAGTACTTCTAGACAAGCAAATCCATGACAAGCTCGTTATCAACATTATTATAAAGCTGCCAGACCATATAATTCTTATTCTGGTTACCAGAGTGAAAAGGGATCAACAGTCGTTGTTGATCCATATTCAAAGGGATCAACTATCTTTGTTGATCCACAAAAAAGAAGTGTTGGCCAATCTTATCAGCAACAGCAAGAACCAAATCTTTCTAGTCAACCATCTCTACCTGCAGAAACTGCTCCGATGATACATATTCCATCTGCTAAGCCACCTCAGGCTACTCAACAATGAGATGTTACTCACAATATGATAGACGCATTTATGTGTCTATTTTCATCTCTATTGTGTATATTGTTAGTACCCATTTTTGTACTTATTTTGATATTTTATCTCTTTGTAGGTGTTTTTGGAGAAATAGGCTTTTGCGGCGAAATTGGCTCGAAAAGTTGTTGAAGACACCAGGAAGGACATTTGTTATTCGGACTCTCACTTTGGATAAGGGGTAACCCATTTCCAAGCATCTACTAAACACAGACCGAGACTGGATAAGGGGACTCCACTTCTTCACGTTTTAGAAACAAAATTGGCTGGAAAAATGGTTTTCACGGACAGATTTTAGGGTTGGAGTTTTGATCGATTTTTATGGAGATTAAAGGGCTGAAATTGATTGGGTTTACTCCTTAAGACTACACAGGCCTGGTAAAATTGAACCCAAATTGGCTAGAGATCGAATTAGAGCAAAACAGAGG